>WNWK01013341.1:0-55749 GCA_009830355.1 Cherax destructor
AAGCACGTCGGAAATTAGAGAAAGTGCAGAGGTTTGCAACAAGAATAGTCCCAGAGCTAAGGGGATTGTCCTACGAAAGAAAGGTTAAGGAAATCGACCTGAGGACACTAGAGGACAGGAGGGTTAGGGAGACATGATAACGGCATATATAATACTGCGAGGAATAGATAAGGTGGACAGAGACAAGATGTTCCAGAGAAAGGACACAGAAACAAGGGGTCACAGTTGGAAGTTGAAGACTCCTATGAGTCAATGGGATGTTAGGAAGTATTTCTTCAGTCATAGAGTTGTCAGGAAGTGGAATAGCCTAGAAAGTGACGTAGTGGAGGCAGGAATCATACATAGTTTTAAGACGAGGTTTAATAAAGCTCATGGAGCAGGGAGAGAGAGGACTTAGTAGCAATCAGTGAAGAGGCGGGGCCAGGAGCTATGAATCGACCCTGCAACCACAAATAGGTGAGTACAAATAAGTGAGTACATACACACATTCACAAAAA
The DNA here is from genome assembly GCA_009830355.1 of Cherax destructor. Taxonomy (NCBI): domain Eukaryota; kingdom Metazoa; phylum Arthropoda; class Malacostraca; order Decapoda; family Parastacidae; genus Cherax; species Cherax destructor. The sequence goes on from WNWK01013341.1 coordinate 498, forward strand.
ACAATCACACACATGCAGACGTATGTACATTCACATACATACGTTCAGGCATACACAAGCATACACAGAGCAGTGTCTAAACAGAGAGTATAGGGGTGGAAGGTCTACCACCAGTATTCTACAATCCGATGAAGTTATTGCATCTAATCAGGATACCTGAGGATTGCAGAAATGTGATTCAAAACCCAGAGCGATGAGGAAGGTGAGCAGAGGAGGACGTATCAGAGGCGGTATCGTTGATATCAGTATTTATGTACAAGATAGAACAAGAGTGGCTAAAAAGTTTATTGAGTTTATTGAGGTAGTGAAGGTATCCGCAGAGAGCAAGGAACTGGAGAGATGGGCTGCAGCCTGAAGATGATCTGAAGGAGCTGAGCAGGGAACTGGAGGTGATGAAGGAAAACAGTGATAAGATGGGAGGAGGAATACTAACAAGTGACTGGGTAGAAGAAAGAGGAGAAATAAAGAAGACCTTTTGCAAAATATATTAAATAATCATGAGGTGCAGGCATAAGTGGAACAGCAAAGGAATTGCTCAAATCAAGCAGTGAATATATTTGTTACATTAAGGTATACCACTTTCATTAAGCGCGAACATCCTATGAGAATGGTAAGCATAGACGGAACCCGTCGGTCGTCTCTTATCCACGAAGAATGTGTAGACTTATTAGAAAATATATTATCCACTTGATGATGATAATAACGAGGGACAAGAGAAATCCTGCCTTGAAGTCTTCAATGTTGATATATCTTAGTAACACAAATAACTGAATACATTAACCAGTCTGTTGATTCATCGAACTTTATTGAGTTTTGCTGTTGGGTGGTCTCTTGATCTCCGAAGTAATTCATTGTTTTATGACATCTGCACTCTCGAAAATTATCAGCCAAAACATGTAGTTGAATAAAGTACAAAATCTAAATCTACTTTACTTGCAATCATTCGACGAACAATGTCTTTATAGCAGTAAAGAATTAGGGTTTCAACAATTACGAATGGTTTCTCTTCTTATACAATGAATATTGTTATCTTGAATGAGGAAAGAACTCATGCGTGAGACTGCTGATGCAAAATTCCAGATTCAACAAGACGACCTCAATGTTATCTTTTAAGGAAGGATGACAATCACTCAGATACCATTCAAGGAGTTTGGAATTCTCAGAGTTTTCCATCATATTGCATAATGTGACTGGGGATGACCTGCTTTAATTGTGGAATTCTTGCCGCACGGAAAGGGAATTTCATTATCATGACTTTGCTGACGATGCAGTTTTAACCCATTAAGAAGATGCTAGAGTTAAAATCCTAGTTATTTTTAAAATAACTATGTTACGCTATAACAAGAAATGCGGAAAACGCCAAAGTCAATTGCTTATTTCAGTACATGAGTCATGCTGGCATAATAGCACATTAACACAGAATCATAGACTGTACATCAAAATATTTTATTTTGAAACATCTATCAGCATTGTATGTTTGATGTGGAGAGAGAGAGAGAGAGGAGAGAGGAGAGAGAGAGAGAGAGAGAGAGAGAGAGAGAGAGAGAGAGAGAGAGAGAGAGAGAGAGAGAGAGAGAGAGAGAGAGAGAGAGAGAAGAGAGAGAGAGAGAGAGGGAGAGAAGGGGAGAGAGAGAGAGAGAGAGAAGAGGAGAGAGGGGAGAGAGAGAGGGAGGGAGGAGAGAGAGAGAGAGAGAGAGAATCGCTGATTATTCACGAATTCTGAAAGGTGATGGAAAGACTTACGATGTAAAACGGCTGGTGGAGGAAAATGAGATCAAACACATCATCAGCCTAACTAGTGGCGAGGCTGATGTGTCGAAAGTGACACATTTTCATAGATCTGGAGAGTACTCGACAGGTACAAAAATACGCCCCGTCAAATTGACCTTCACAATAGAAATGACATGGGACCGAATTATGCAGTGGAAACCACGATTAATGGTGTATCTGTACCGTGACAGAAGAAGGAAGGAACGGTAATAACTGAGAGAGAGGGTTCAAAGACGCTAGAGGCAGGAAGGAGAGACAGAGCGTTCATCAACAGATTAAGATCAGCCTCCGAAGAACCACCAGGAGCACCATCACAGAGACACCCCTCTCAGTCCCATGCACCCCCTACCACACAAACACAATAACCCACAATAAATCATACTCTACCTCACGTCCTCAAACCTATAATCCCTATTCTGCTCAGCACAAGCACCATCCTCAAACCTGCCCCTCACCCCAACTTCCAGATTTTGTACCCCCACCCCTTCACCCCAGCTCCCTCATCCCTGTCTACATCAAGGATCCTGACCCTTTCCATGGCAAAAATTCCATTGTCCTCCCATAACCCTTCCCACACCAACTCTTTCCACCCCCCTGACCCATGTGCAAGGACCAGAAATCCAGGAACCAACGAAACAGAATATAGTAATATATTGGAAGCTGAAAATATGGTTCACCAATGAAGACAAAATAACAAATAAGATTGAGGAGTGGCACGAATAATAACACTGGTCAACAGCTGCAACCAAAAAATTCGGTGACAAATATATTTGAAGGAATTTAGGGTATTTTGGAGTTGCTGAATTCGAAAATGGCAATAGGATTTTTAAATTGGCTCAAGTTTGTGAGTGTGAAGGAAAAGCCGGTACTAATTTTGATTAGGGTTGTTCAGACAGCCAGGAACCATTAGCATATTACTGCCCGCACTTCCATCTAGCGGGCTGAGGCGAAACTCCAGTTCCTGGTATCTGAGGTGTTTTAATTTCTACTCCTGGTAGTATTAACCTTACCTGGTGTGGGTTGAAGTTTGGAGAGTCACTTCACCTCCACTCTTCTGATCAGGTAAGGGGATCTACCAGGAGTATTTCTGTTTGTTGATTTTTATTTTTATGGTTACCAGTAATGACTTTAAGATTGCACCCCCCCCCCTTGTCTGTCTTAAATGTTGTACTTATATAACTGTTGGTAACTAGTTTATTTTATTTATTATCAGCTCAACTGCTGGCCTGGTCATCCAGGGTAGACGCCTAGATATTGGAGCAATATACTTGTCTATTGGACTTAGTAGGACATTACGACTACTCCTCACCTCCTAACATCATACAACCAAGTAGTAACAGGAGATTCCAGAACATGGGATGATTACCACCACCCAGGATAACCTACACCATTTCTTCAAACATCTGAAGACCATCCTGGGCTTTACATACTCCTGCCCTAACATCTTTCCAGAATCACAAATGCCAATTTTTATTCTTATTTAATTTTAATTAAAAGGCTTGAAAATTTTATCTTCATTATTAATCCTAGAGTCGTTTATTTATTTTTCCATTTTTTTTTTTGATCAGGCGGAAGGCGTTCTCCTGACTGTGAGATATTGCATACCTACCCTCAATTAACCCGTGCATATGTAGTAACAATTTTTATATTCAGATATTTTGGAAAAAGATTATAATTTTATTTTTTAAATTATTTAATGTTTAATGAATGGAGCTGAATCAATATCGACCACGTGACAATACTGTAACCTTTATTTTGTTATTTTTTTCCATATGAATATGACTTATTCACGAAGAATCTGCTTAAAGAATTCCAATAAATTTTGCTACACTTGTGGAGAATACTCTTTGCAAAAACAGAGAAAAAAGCACAGATTTTGTAAAACAAGCTTACCTTGTTTACTCTGGGATGAAGCTTGGAGAATAAGACAAGTCTTGGGCTCCCCATATAGTTTGCAAAAACCAGTGTACAACGCTTACCACGGTGGAAAAATAGGCAAAGGAAGTAAACATTTTAACACCCCATCAGTTCTCCCATAAAGAATTCAATGATCTGGTGTGTGACCTCAGTCTGTCAAAGCAAGCATCTGAACGTTTAGCATCCAGACTAAAAGAAAAGAAGTGTCTACAACAAAAGAGAGGTTGAACTCCTTCCTTACTTCAACCAAGGTGAAGAAATTGTATACTGCAATAACATCTCTGGACTTCTTCGAATTGGACTTAAATATCGACCATGAGATTGGCGGCTGTGTATAGACAGCTCCATTACAAGCTTGAAATGTCTCTTATTGCACAATGGTAACCAGTATGCGTCTCTTCCAATTGCTCACTCAATAAAACTGTGCTGATGACTAGCATAGAAGAAAATCTTATAACAACGTTTACATATGCAGTAATTAGTGGTATCTGAATTATCTTATCTTAAACTGTTATTATAAAGAATGAAGTGATAGTATGTATTACGTGACTTAACTTTAAAATATCGACCATAAAGGATCAGTTATGGAGAGAGAAGAGGGAACATAAATGTATAAATTCAAGGATTATGTGCATTAAAATAAGGGTCGGATGTGAAAATGGGTTATAATAAGTGTGTATGCACCTGGAGAAAAGAGGAGTGTAGAGGAGAGCTAGAGATTTTAGGAGATGTTAAGCGAGTGTGTAGGAACTTTTGAGCCAAGTGAGAGAGTAATCGTGATAGGTGACCTAAATGCTAAATTAGGAGACGCGTTTAGAGAGGGTGTGGTAGGTAAATTTACGGTACCAGGTGTAAATGATAATGGGGAGCATTTGATTGAACTTTGTATACAAAGGGGTTTGGTTATATGTAACACATATTATAAGAAAAAGAGGATAAATAAGAATAAAAGATATGATGTAGGGCGAAATGACAGTAGTTTGTTGGACTACGTATTGGTAGATAAAAGACTGTTGGGTAGACTTCAGGATGTACATGTTTATAGAGGGGCCACAGATATATCAGATCACTTTTTAGTTGTAGCTACAGTAAGAGTAAAAGGTAGATGGGATACAAGGAGAATGGAAACAGCAAGTAAGAGAGAAGTGAAGATTTATAAACTAAAGGAAGAGGCGGTTATAGTAAGATATAAACAATTGTTGGAGGACAGATGAGCTAGTGAGAGTATAGGCAGTGGGAAGAATATAGTGTTAGAGTGTTCAGCTGAAGTTTGTGGTTATAGGAAAGTGGGTGCAGGAGGGAAGAAAAGCGATTGGTGGAATGATGATGTAAAGAGTAGTAAGACGGAAAAAGTTAGCAAATGGGAGGTTTTTACAAAGTAGACGTGATGCAAGGAGGGAAGAGTATATGGAGAGAAAAAGAGAGGTTAAGAGAGTGGTAAAGCCATGTAAAAAGAGAGCAAATGAGAGGGTGGGTGAGAAGTTATCAATAAATTTTGTTGAAAATAAGAAAAAGTTTTGGATTGAGATTAATAAGTTGAGAAAGCCTAGGGAAAGAATGGATTTGACAGTTAAAAATAGGAGAGGAGAGTTATTAAATGGAGAGTTAGAGGTATCGGGAAGATGGAGGGAATATTTTGAGGAATTGTTAAATGTTGATGAAGTTAGGGAAGCTGTGATTTCGTGTATAGGGTAAGGAGGAATAACAAGGGAAAGTTCGTGAGGCAGTGAGTAGAATGAAAGGAGGTAAGGCAGCTGGGATTGATGGGATAAAGATAGAAATGTTAAAGGCAGGTGGGGATATATTTTTAGAGTGTTTAGTGTTTTTATTTAATAAATGTATGGAAGAGGGGAAAGTACCTAGGGATTGGCAGAAAGCATGTATAGTTAATTTGCATAAAGGCAAAGGGGACAAAAGAGAGTGTAAAAATTATAGGGGAATAAGTCTGTTGAGTATACCTGGTATAGTGTATGGTAGAGTTATTATTGAAAGAATTAGGAGTTAGACGGAGAGCAGGATAGCAGATTAACAAGGAGGCTTTAGGAAGGGTAGGGCGTGTGTAGACCAAGTGTTTGCAGTGAAACATAGGTGAACAATTTAGATAATGGTAAAGAGGTGTTTGTGGAATTTATGGATGTGGAAAAGGTATGATAGGGTGGATAGTAGGGCAATGTGGCAGATGTTGCAAATGTATGGAATGGGAGGTAGGTTATTGAAAGCGGTAAAAAGTTTTTAAGAGGATAGTGAGGCTCAAATTAGATTATGTAGGCGAGAGGGAGATTATTTCCCAGTAAAAGTAGGCCTTAGACAGGGATGTGTGATGTCACCATGATTGTTCAATATATTTATAGATGGAGTTGTAAGAGAAGTGAATGCTCGGGTGTTGGCAAGAGGTGTGGGGTTAAAAGATAAAGAATCTAACACAAAGTGGGAGTTGTCACAGTTGCTCTTTGCTGATGACACTGTGCTTTTGGGGGATTCTGAAGAGAAGTTGCAGAGGTTGGTGGATGAATTAGGTAGGGTATGTAAAAAAAGGAAAAAAAAGTGAATATAGGAAAGAGTAAGGTGATGAGGATAACAAAAAAATTAGATAACGGAAGATTGGATATCAAATTGGAGTGAGAGAGTATGGATTAGGTGAATGTGTTCAGATATTTGGGAGTGGATGTGTCAGCAGATGAGTATATGAAGGATGAGGTGAATCATAAAATTAACCAGGGGAAAAAGGTGAGTGGTGCACTGAGGAGCTTGTGGAGACAGAGAACTTTATCCATGAAAGGAAAGAGTGGAATGTATGAGAGTATAGTTATACCAACACTCTTGTATGGGTGTGAGACATGGGTTGTGAATGTTCCAACAAGGAGAAGGCTGGAGGCAGTAGAGATGTTATGTCTGAGGGCAATGTGTGGTGTGAATATAATGCAGAGAATCTGTAGTTAGGAGATTAGGTAATGTGGGATTACCAAAACTATTATCCAGAGAGCTGAGGAGGGGTTATTGAGATGGTTTGGACAAAGGATGGAACAAAGTAGAATGACTTCGAGAGTGTATAAATCTGTAGTGGAGGGAAGGCGGGGTAATGGTCGGCCTAGAAAAGGTGGGGGAGGAGGAGGTAAAGGATGTTTTTTGGTTGGAGGGGCTTTGACTTCCAGCAAGCGTGCGTGAGCGTGTTAGATAGGAGCGAATGGAGACAAATGGTTTTTAGGACTTGACGTGCTGTTGGAGTGTAGGCAAGGTAACATTTATGAAGGGGTTCAGGGAAACCGGCAGGCCGGACTTGACTCCTGGAGATGGGAAGTATATTGCCGGCACTCTGAAGGAGGGGTGTTAATGTTGCAGTTTTGTAGCTGTAGTGTAAGCACGCCTCTGGCAAGACAGTGATGGAGTGAATGATGATGAAAGTTTTTCTTTGTCAGGCCACCCTGCCTTGGTGGGAAACTGAATGTGTTAAAAAAAATAATCTTAAAAATAATTTCAATGTTTCTTAAGTTAGCCACTCCTGATCGATATATTTTACAATGGGATACCAAATTTATCAAAAATTAGAGCCAATCAAGCAAGACCCATGACATATTCTTAATCAGCAACACAAAGTTGTCCTTAAATCGGTGTAATATCATTCACCAGAAAATAAGTATTGACCAGTGATAATTAAAGCATCTTCAGATATTATTGGACTCACACAAAGCTCATCTTCCCGAATGGATATCAGATTTTGAGGTAAACTAGTGGAAACATATTAGGAGGAGTAACACTGCTTTTCAGAAACCAATGAAGTTTTCAAGAGACTGTAGAAATAGACAGAGGAGAAGTAATGACTACATAGTAGGCAAACTTAAGACTGGGAGTCTTAAGATGTTAAAACCAGTAATGTACAACCATTAACAAAACAGCAAGACGCAAAGGAAAGAAAATATTGTAAACAAATGAGCAATAGTAGATACACTAGCTGATGTGACCTCATGAGCAAAAAGCCAGGAGAATGCCTGGGAACGCCTAGAACCTCGTGGAGGACCGGGAACGTTGAGGAATTAGATGCTGTAGGTGGTAATTAACAACTTCATGCACGTACATGTTAGCGAGACAACCAGGGTTCTGGATTAACCCTGAGGATATACACATGAAAAGTCTCTCAGTGCTAGCGACCACACGGTCCTGAGTTTCAAATATTTGGTGGAAGTAACAGTGAAGAGTGAAGCTGCACATGAAGGGTGTGAAAAGCCAAACTTCAAAAGAGGAGACCACATGCACTTCATACAATTTCTGTATGAAGTGCAGTGGAAAGAGAAATAAAGGGAAACACAGTGAATGAGATATAGTACGTAGTTGGTACGTGCTACGAGGTAGAGGACAAATTCGTACCCTAGAGCAATTGAAACAATGGAAAGACCAGAGTGAGCCCCTGTTTTACCAAAAGGTCTAGAGATGCCAAAGGAAAATGTGCTTGACCATGGAAAAAGCGAAAAAGACAAAGTACTCCGGTAAACAAATAGATGAATCGTAGAACCAGAAACGAGTGTGCATGGGAAAGTAAAGAGGTTCAACAGTAATTTGAGAATAACATATCACCGGAAGCCAAATCCGACTCAGAAATTACATAACCACAACAGTAAAAGAAACATTAGTTAGGGATCTGGTATATAGACTAAAAAAGGAAGTAGCACATTTCCCATGGAAAGTCTGTGAGAAGCTCAGAAAGAGATTTACGGACGTGTTTTCAGAGGATACAAGAAGGCTACCAACAACACTAAGTGGTAGAGTGCACCAACGAGATTTGGACACAATACTCACAACTAGGGAGCAAATGGAGATGGAGAAGGGACCAGATATTATCTCTCAGTGAGCCTTGAGAGAGGGAACAGAGGCACTGTGTGTGCCTCTAGCAACAATCTTCAACAATTCTGTGTACATAGGGCAACTGACGGAGGTGTGGAAGATAGTAAATGTAATCCAAGATTTAACGAAATAAGAAAGACAGAGTTAGATTAAAGAGCAGTGTCTTTGATATGTTTAGCAGCATGCAAAGTCAAGGAAATTATCAGAATAGTGGTTGAGCACTTACAGAGGTGAGGGTTTATACATGACCACCAACACTGCTTTAGAGATGGAAGTACTGTTACAAACCTACTGGAGTTCGACGACAACGTAACACAAGTAACACTGGATACAGATGGACGGGTAGAATGTATTTTCGTCGATTGTAAAAAGGATTTTGAAATAGTATCGCATAAGGGTCTGGTACAAAAGCTATAATAGCAGGAAAGAATAACAGGGAAAGCACAATAATGAACCAAGGCACATGTGACAGGAAAGAAATGAGTGATGGGCCTCGAAGAGATGTCGGAATGAGTGAATATGACAAATAGGGTTCCACAGGCATCAACATTGGTGCCTGTGCTGTTTCTTGTATATGCGAATTATAGTGTAAAAGATGTAAAGGAAAGGCTACATAAGGATCTGCGCAGGATGCTGGTGTGGTCTGACAAACGGCTACTAGAGTTTAACCACAACAACTACAAAATTGCGAAGTTTTGGAAAGCGCAAAGAATACCACAGACGGAGTACACTCTCGGTAAAGGGAGTAAAGGCCTCAAACCTCACTAAAATAACGACCTTGGGGTGAGTATTACACCCATCATGTCACATGAATCGAAAGATGAGCAAATAACTACTGCAGCTTTTCTACATGTCAGTAAGGAGTCATTCACGACACTGTTCAGTATGCACAGTGTATGTCAGGCGCATATTGGAGTACGTAGCTCTAGTACAGAACTCACTCCTGGTAAAGCCAATCAAGAAAAAAGAGAAATTGCAGAGGTTTTCAACGAGCCTCATGCTGGAGTTAAAGGGAATATCTTATTAAAAGGAGATTAAAGTAACTTACTTTTGTGTCATTTAAGGACAGGACTAGAGGTGATATGATAATAACGTACAAGATGGTGAGAGGAATTAACAGAATGAATAAGGATAGATTGCTTGGCAGAAGGGAAACGCTTGTAGTGTCTTCGATGGAGGACACTGTCATGGCAATTCGGGTGTTATCTGCAAAGGAAGAAACGGAACTATACTCACATCTCTGTCTATGTCAGATATGAGGATGAGGAACAGGATGGGAGCAAGTACTGTGCCTTGTGGAACAAAGCTTTTCACTGTAGCTGCCTTAGACTTTACTCTGTTTACTATTACTCTTTGTGTTCTGTTAGGAAGTTATAGATCCATTTTGTGTGCTATTACACCGTGGTCGCACTTGTCGATGGCTTTCACAAAGTCTGTGTAGACTACATCCTTTAAAGCATAAAGGACCTTGTCATAGTGGGCCAGTAGCTTGGACAGGCAGGAGCGACCTGCCCTAAACCCATGTTGCCCTGGGTTGTGTAGTTGATGGGTCTCTAGGAGGTTGGATATCTTGCTTCTTAGAACGCTTTCAAAGATATTTATATGGGATGTTAGCGCTATCGGTCTGCAGTTCTTTGCAACTGCTGTACTGCTGCCTTTGTGGAGTGAGGCTGTCTGTTGCTTTTAGTGACTGTGGGACGACCCTTGTGCCCATGCTCCCTCTCCATAAAATGCTGAAGGCATATGACAAGGGCTTCTTGCAGTTCTTGATGAACACAGAGTTCCACGAGTCCGGGCCTGGGGCAGAGTAAATGGGCATGTCATTAATTGCCTTTTCGAAGTCTTGTAGTTTTAGGATAATATCAGTGATTTTTTAAATGACCAAATTTTCAGTTTCGGTCATAAAAAATCATTTAGATTGTATGATTAACGGCTCCCTGAACACTGAGCCGTATTGGGACTTTAGTATCTCACTCATTTCTTTGTTGGCATCTGTGTAGGTCTCATCTCGTCTATAAGCAGGGGTCTAATACTGGATGTTGTTTTCGCCTTATATTTGGCATAAGAGAAGAAGTATTTAGGATTTCTTTAAATTTCCATTATTGCTTTAAGTTCTTAATGAGATTCATGTCTCCTGTAAGATTCCTTAAGCATAAGTTCGATATTTGCTATTTCTCTGATCAGTACTTCGCTTCGTATTTCAGATATACTGGCCCCTCTCAGGAGCTCCGTGATTCTTCGCCTTCGCCTGTATATGAAGCGTCTCTCTCTTTCTAGTTTAATTCTTCTCTTTATTTTTCTTAATGAAATGTGGATTTAGCAGACCTCAATTGCCAGAGAGTTAATTTTTTTTAGGCAAAGGTTTGGATCGGTGTTGTTTAGGATATCTACCCAGTTAGTTTCATTTAGGACATTGTTGACTTGTTCCCAGTGTATATTTTTGTCATTGATGTTGAATTTTGTTAATTAAGGCACCCTCATAACTGATAACTCTTTGCTGGTCAGGAGCCCCATGCATACATGTCAGTACCTCTATTATGTTGTGATCTGAGTGTATTGTCTTTGATACAGATATATTACGTATCAGATCGTGGTTGTTAGTGAAGATGAGGTCCAACGTATTTTCTAGTCTTGTAGGCTGGTTTAAGGTGAATTTGGTGCAGAGATTTAATAGCTCGTGTGTGTGTAAATTTTCATCTGAGCTGCCTCCTGGGTGATCTCTGATAAAACATTATTTTCTACACTCCTCCGTTTTAGGTGTATCAGGTTGATATCCCCCAGTAGCAAGATGTTTGGGGCAGCAGTTGGGAGATTTTCCAGACAGTGGTCAATTCTCAAAAGCTGTTTCTGGAATTGCTGGGAAGTTGCATCTGGAGGCTTGTATTCAAGCACAATGACAAGTTTTTTTTTTTTTTATCTTTACTGCCAAAACATCTACTACATCATTTGAGGTGTTTAGTAGTTCTGAGCAAATGAGCGACTCTATGACGTATAGGCCAACCCCCCTTGTTGCCTGTTTAATCTGTCGCATCTAAATAGGAAATATCCTGTAATCCATATTTCGTTGTCAAAATGATCCTTTATGTGGGTCTCTGTGAAAGCAGCAAACATTGCATTTGAGTCCATGAGTCCATTTGAGTCCATGTTGATGGGTTTAGACCCTGTATGTTTGCAAAGATAAATGTCGTTATAGTGATGGAATTTATTATCTGTTGTTCTGGAGTGGAGGCCAATGACTGCCCCTCCACTCCAGAAGTGTTTTCAGTTGGTGTAGGATTTCTGTTATTTTTTGCCAGTCTTTTTTCGTTCCTGGCACTAAAAAAACCCTTCTCTGTAGAGGTTTTGTCTCTCCTATTTTGTTTTCCATGGTCTGAGTGATCTGTATATTCTTGTCCATTTTAGATGGTGTGCCTGACAGTATATGTTGTAGCTTTGTCTTTCATGAACTGACGAGTGACACATTCCGGGGTGAAATAAGAAGAGTTGCACTCTCCTGTTGTCATGTGGGTGCTGCATTTTTTGGGATTGTCAACAGTGCATGTCCCACCTGGTTTTCCAGATACACCATGCCTGCAGATACCCAAGGCATAGAATTCGCATAAATTGGATTTTTGTTTGCCAGGATTTCTTGTGGTTGCTTTCCATAATGGTACATTTTTTTTTTTTCCCCACTGCCTACATTCCTAGTAGGGACACCAATGCTTCCACCAGTGTTTACTGGTAACGTGTCAACACTATTCCCCGAGGCATCATCCTCTTTTGCACTCTGGCGCACTGTCCTCCATGATTGCAAATTATCTCTTCCAGAGTCTTAGTGTAGGGATGCAGCTTCTTGTGTTCCCATCCGGTGTCTGAGTTCTTCCATGAGCTCCATATCGTAAAGGTAAACATACTTTATGATTTTGCATGTACTTAAATTCCTCAAATCAAATGTGGTCATTAATATGTAAACATGTATCATTCACATGCAGGTCTTAAAAATATTTGTGTGCATATATAGGGTGTGGTAAACGAAGAAAATTTTCAAATACCTCCGGAATGAAATCATTAGATTTATTCTTGTTGTAATAATTAAATTTCTTGCTTCAAAGTTTTTTCTTGTTTTTAGAAAATCTATTGTAAATACACTGAAGCTCCTGTTCTAAGACGTCGAATCACATATTCGGTATGACCCATGGAATAAACCCTAAATGACATCTATTGTTTCGGGTGAGTGAGGAAAACATGGCATTCTTATAATGACCTGAATGTGTTAGTTTTCTATCCTCCTTATAAATAGGCGTAATTCTAGCTCTTCTTCAGTGTCCAATAATGGTCGTTGATTATTCTCCTCATTTTAAGTTTTAAACTTAATGTCAGGTAACACATGTGTGGTAACAAGGATATTTATTTAGGAGGCGTTTCACCAACCAGTGGCTTTATCAGTCGTTTACACATATTAGAAAAACCTGAATATTAGTGTGTCAGGTGCTGCAAGGGTTGACAACGGAGATTATTATTATTATTATAATCAAAAGAAGCGCTAAACCACAAGGGCAGGGTAGAGGACAGGGCAGGACAGGATGCAGGGATAATAGATTGTAAGAGGGAGATGGATGATTAGTAGGGTATGGAGTGCAGCAGAACAGTGGATAGTGCAGGGTAGCAAGAGATCAAGGTAGAAGGGACTGAGGGAGGTGCTAGAGGTATAATCTTCAGAGTTTGTGTAGTAAGTCAATTGCCGTAAAAAAGTCAACGAGAGAGTCAGGATTAAAAGAGGGTCCATCAGCAAGAAGGGAAGGTAAAGAAAGGGCTGCAGAGCGAAGACGCCGTTGGAGGTAAATTCTGCGTGCTCGTTGATAGAGTGGGCAGTCCAACAGAATATGTCGAACAGACACTGGAACCTGACAATGCTCACAGAGAAGGGCAGGGAGCCTCTCCATGAGATACCCGTGCATAAGATGAGTGTGGCCAATGCGAAGACGGGAGAGAGTAGTCTCCCAACCACGACATTGGTGACAAGAAGAAGGCCAGAAACCTATAATCGGTTTAATGAAGTTTGTTATTTAGCAGATCAGACCAGCGTTGTTGCCAACGGGTGCGAAGGTGGGTAGCAATGACCGCAAAATAGTCCGTGAAAGGAACACCTCTATATGAAACTGGAAGGTCATGTACTGCTGACCGCGCAGCAGTGTCTGCCTGTTCATTGCCCTGTACGTCAACATGACCAGGGACCCAACAAAAAACAATATCTTTGTGCTTGCTAAAGATACGGCGTAATCAAAGTTGGATACGAAGAACTAGGGGGTGAGGTGTATCAATTTTACGGATAGCCTGTAAAGCACTAAGGGAGTCTGAAACGACCACAAATGGTGACACAGGCATAGATGCAATACAGATAAGTGCCACAAGAATGGCATACAATTCAGCCGTAAAGATGCTCTCGCACGATGCTGTCCGGGAAGACTGTTGTGAATCCGACACCGTCCGATGACTTTGAACCATCGGTGTATACTGCGATGGCATGGGAATGAGAATGGAAGTGGCCTAGAAAAAAAGAGCGAGAAGCCGCCATAGGTAGTTGGGCTTTCACGCAAGGTAGAGGAATAGAACAGACTCAGACAGCAGGAACTTCCCAAGGGGGTAGGGGAAAGGGAGATGTCACATGAACGTATAAAGGTGGTAGTTGAAGAGAAGACAAGAGTGAATGTAGACGAAGAGAAAAGGGACGAAGTAAATAGGGGCGATGGACAAATAAAGAGTGCCTACTAATGTCTGTGACAATCCTATACATGGAAGGATTGCGGAGGTCATGAGAGCGAACATAATAGCGAATGCAATGTGCATGACGACGATCGGACAAGGATGGAATGTTCGTTTCTACATAGAGGCTCTCAACCGGGGAAGAACGAAATGCACCAAGGCATAAACGCAATCCCTTGTGATGTATGGGATTAAGGCAGGGGAGGCCGCCGAATATATCTGGTCACCATAATCGAGTTTCGATGAAATTAGGGCTGAATGCAGGCTACGATCAGCCCCCCACGAAAGATGTGCGAGGGTTTTTAGGAGGTTCAGCCGGCTATGACAAGTTGCCTTCAGAGAGGTAATGTGAGGTTTCCAGGACAATCGACGGTCAAACAGGAGGCCGAGAAACCTGACTGTATCACGTTCTGGGATACTTGAGCCGTATAGGTACATCGGATGATCGGAGACCACTGAACGTCTAGTAAACGTAATTTGATGAGTTTTGCTACTAGAAAATTTAAACCCGTGAGTGATGGCCCAATCGTTAACTCGGTTGACGGCATGCTGGAGGGAAACTGCAATGAGGTGACAGTCAGCACCTACACAAGCTATAGCAAAGTCATCCACATAAAGCGATGACCAAATGTTGGATGGGAGAACAGATGCCAGATTATTTATAGCAAGGAGAAAGAGTGTTGTGCTCTGAACATATCCCTGGGGGACACCTTCAGCTTGGACAAACTCCGGGGAAAGCTCATTACTAACCCGGACACGGAAATGTCTGTCAGTTAAGAAAGCCTTAAGGAAAAATGGTAGATTGCCTCGGAGGCCTAAGGAGTGGGCCTGGGTCAAGATATTATACTTCCAAGTTGTGTCATAAGCCTTCTCAAGATCGAAAACGATAGCGATAACTGAGTGGTTATTGGCAAAGACATTACGAATATATGTATCCAAGCGCAGTAAGGGGTCAATGGCAGAACGGCCCTTACGAAAGCCATATTGACTAGTGGAGAGACTACTGTGCGTCTCTAAATACCACATCAAACGTCTATTAACTAGACGTTCCATCACCTTGCAAACTGCACTGGCAAGAGCGATGGGACGGTAGTGGGAGGTATCATGTCCCATAGTACCCGGTTTGCAAAAAGGGAGAACAATAGCAGACTTCCACAGCTGAGGAAGAACTCCTTGCAACCATATAAGATAAAAAAGTCGTAAGAGGACAGTAAGAGCAGACTGATGTAAATGCTGTAGCATACGAATATGTATGCCGTCTGGCCCAGCTGCCGATGATCGGCAAGCAGAGAGTGTTGCCTCCAGTTCTTGAAGGGTAAAAGGCACATTATAAGATTCCTCTCTGAGAGAAGAAAAATATAAGGGCTTTAACTCGCTGGCAGACTTAGAAGAAAGGAACGAGGGGCATAGATGGAGCCCCTGAGAAATGCGGACTAGATGATTACCAATTTCAATGGCAACTGCAAGAGGGTGTGCTATATCGACACCGGCAACCTGAAGAACAGAAGCCGGGTCGGGGAGACTTTACCACTCAATTTCCGCACTTTCTTCCAGACTGCACTCATTGAGGAAGCCGAAGTGACAGTAGAAACGTAATCTCGCCAGCAAGTGCGTTTAGGGTCACGTATGACACGGCGAGCAATTGCTCTCTTAAAATCAAGGAGTCTCTCTGTGGTTCTGTTATACCGATACCTGCCCCATGCAGCGCGTTTCAAACGCATTGCCCGAGCACAAGCAGGAGACCACCAAGGCACGCACTTCTGAGGATGCTTGCCCGAGGTTTGTGGGATAGAATGTGAAGCCGCTGTGAAGATGGAGGACGAAAAGAGATGTAAAACCTCATCAATGGAGGACGAGGAAGGAACCTCATGAAAGGCAGTAAGATGTGCGTAAAAGTCCCAATTCGCCCAGTCAAATTGCCAGCGTGGGCTACGAGGAGGTGGAGAATACGAAGGGGACCTAAGGATGATTGAGAAATGATCGCTATCATGCAAGTCCGGGAGGACAGACCAGGTGAAGTGAAGGATAGTTGATGAAGAGCAGATGGAAAGATCATTGCAGGAGAAAGAAAGAGTTTGGGGATCAAAATGGGTAGGAGTACCCTTATTTAAAACATGGAGGGGGAGAGAAGCAAGAAATGCCTCCAAATGAAGGCCACGGGAGTCACAGTGCGACCCTCCCCAAAGAAAATTGTGTGCGTTAAAATCGCCAAGTAATAGAAGGGGTGGCGGCAAGAAAGAAACCAGAAAATCAACATCTGGGATAGACAATGCTCGCGAAGGGGAGAGATATAAAGAACAGAGTGTGTACCACTTATTCAAGTGGATACGGGCTGCGGTGTAATGTAAGGAAGAATGAACATAGAGCTGACGGTATGGAACACCAGTGCGTATAAGAAGAGCACTTTTGTTAAAGGTTCTACGGAAAAAAATCCAATGAATACAACAAATCATAGCCTGAAACGGGCCGGATAACAGAGGATTACAATTTGGGTTCTTGCAAACACACAGAAAACTGGGAGAGCAACACCTGAAGCTCACCCCGGTTACCCCTGAGGCCTCGGATATTCCACTGCAAATACGTAATGATGTATGGAGAGAAAGATATAAGTCGAAGTTAGAGGTATCTTTGGACTAGGGTTAGAAAAGTCCACGTGTGGAGGCAGCGGAAAAGTTGTAATCAGAAGAGGGGGATGCTGTGAAGGAAGGAGGGATGTAGACAGAGAAGAGAGAGGAAGAGGAACCGGAGGTGGAGCAGTGTCCATCAACGGTTCAGTCTCTGCAATAAATCCTGCAATAGTCTCCAGCATTTCGGGAGTCATATATGCAGGATGTGGGACCACATTAGAGATGAAAGGAGGAGGAGTGTGAGCGACAATTTGGGAGACCATAGACGGTACGAAAGTAGAGGGCGAGGAAATTGAAGAGAAAACTGTCAAAAGGACTTGGGAGGGGACAGGAGTGGAAGCGGCCTGGGGCGGGGCAGTCAAGGAAGGAACATGGGAGGGGACAGAGGATGAAGACATTGAACGAGGAGGAGGATGAACCTCCACACACGTTACAGAACTAGTCGAAGGTGAAGAACCTGACAATGGGGATTTTTTGCCGGACTTATGAGAAGAAGGGGGGCGGTGAGGTTTAGGTGGTGGATGAGAGCGTGTAGACACAGAACTGTGCAAGTGAGTAGAGGAAGGGGTGTGGACAGTATGACAGGATTCGAAACAGGGGTGACTGAGGATGAGGCGACCACAGAGGAAGCCGGGGAAGTTGAGACACCAGAAGTGGGGCGACGTTTAGGGAGGGGCGAATGAATTCACGTTTTTTTTCTTTATTTTGGTCTAATTTCAATGAGATTTTTACAGTGATTTATACAGCTTTTAAAAACCTATACACAGTCTTTGTTATGATTTTTTGCCTTTAGGTTAGATATAAAAAAATAAAATGTGCCAAATTTTAGGGGTCACAAAACCAGTAAATTTCTACAAAATTGGGAAGATGTACAATGCTCTAGTTAACATCAGATGAAAGATAAAGGCTATATAATTGTTGACCCAATCCTTTTTAGCAAAATGTCAGTATATTCCATTATAAAAAATGTTGAAGTTAGTGATTTTGTTTTTGCCATTATTTTGTGGGAAAAAAATCAATAAAAACAAAGCTGTAAAATATATCGGAAATCCTTCATGGGTGGTTGTAGAGCCATCATTACTCATTAATGTGTGAAAAAATCATGACAATCCTAATAATACTTTTCGCAAAACATTACAAACAATGTCAATAACTTATTTCTGAGTTATTAATATATTTTTTTCTGTGAAACTCTATGGATATGGCACGCTAAATCTCAGCGAGTTGCATGCATCAGCACTTGTTGAGACCCCAGAGGCCACTGAGGTGCCATGAGTCCCTGCACTTGAATGGAGGCATCAGAGATGTTGCTATGTAGAGTTTTTTAATGAAATAATCATAAAAAAAATAATTTTTGCAGAGATAAAACTAAAAAAAAAACACTAATTGGCAACATGTATTATTAATGACAGCAAGAACCAAAAAAATACATTTAAATAAAAAACATACTAGGAAATATGATATAAACAAGCTTATTACACCAAAATGTTGCCAGAATGATGCACTATTTTTTGGTAACAAAACATTTTTTTCCAAAAATTTTCAATCTTCCTTTCCAAATCTCTTGAGAACGGCTCGCCCCACAATTTAGCAATGCGAGAATAGGAAATACGGGAACGTCTCCCTTGAAGGCATAGATGAGAGACGGCCACAGCATATGAGAAGCCTTCCGCCTCTTTGAGACAACGGATTTCCGCTCATTCAGGTAAACCTGACAATGGCGAGAGTACGATGGATGCGCCTCATGACAGTTAAGACAAGAGGGAGGTAGATTACAAGAAGGACTGACATGGTCGTCGGCACCACAGACTGGGCATTCGGCCATGGACCTGCAATATTTCGTTGGATGACCAAAACGCCAGCAGTTTCTACACTGTAGTGGTGTAGGGGTCACCTTTCGAACTTGTAAACGATGACCTGCAATGTAGACCGAAGGTGGAAGTTCACGGCAGTCAAATGTTAAACGAGCTATATTGCAAGGATAACGTCTTTGCTTATTGGCAGGGAGGACAAAAGTGTCAACTTTAAGGATAGGGAGTTCTTGGAGCTCAAGCTGCTAAAAATGTCATCACCACATGTCTGGAAATTCCGTTGGACAATAGTGTGGGGTAAAATGACTGTACCACTACAAGAATTGAGTGAATGATGTTTGTCAATAGTGATAGGAATAGTATCTATTGTCGTAAGAAGAGAAAGATCACGAGCTTGGCCAGCATTCTGGACCGTGATGATGCGAGTGCCGCTCTTGAGATCGTGAAATGAGATATCTTTACCAACATGGCGTAGCAGAGCCTTACCAATACTATTATCTGAAAGATAGGTATTCGGAGAAGTCGGTCGTAGAGTGAAAAACTTTGTCCATTGAGTAGTGTGAAACAAAGTGTTTAAGGGGAGTGCGTGATGAGCTGGTCATTTCTGAACCCATGCCATACCCTACCCTTCATGCCAGTAAACCAGCAATCCGGGATAGCAACCTCACATCCACCGAGCCACCTTGGCGGACAAAAGAGAGGGCCACAAAGCGTGCCGCCTTTGGCCACCACCCCCGGAATCCGAAAGATGGCCTCCAGAGATACACCCGTCGCCCGAAAGATACCCAAGGCCACCCCCTGGGAGACCGGAGAGGGATCGAGACATCCCCAGGTGATCTAGATTCCACGGCAAACTACACCACCGCCAAGGACCTCAACGAAATGGGATGGACCACGATACCCTTCCCCCTACCTAGGAACTAGAATGCTTGTGGAGAGAAGCTCCCAGGGTAAAAATGGGAAGGAACTAAGGGAGGGATGAGGAGGAAGAGGTGGAAAGGGAAAAAAGGGAGGATGGAGGAGATGGGATAGGGAAGGGGGATTGGGGGGTAATTAGGTTCGGTCGGAGGAAGAAGACCAAAAGGTCTAATTCCTCAGACCAAGAGCCTCTTCACCACGCCAAGGAGCCCCCCTTGTAGAGGGACAGCGGAGAGAGGTGATTGCTATGCTTTGCTTGGATAGGATTTGTTGGGGAAATATTTCCGAAGTCATAAAACTGCCTCTGTTTTGAGCGATAATGTTGGTAGTAGCCATGAGAGCTGATTCTAAACAGTGAGTGCGACATATGTCAAATTCCTGGAATTTCAGGAGTCCATAAAAGGGTTATTGGTGTTATAGTGTAAGAAGCAGTTATTGTTATGTCGTCCTTTTGGCAAGAGTACTTATGTTTGAGGCTCCTAGATGGTTCCTCAGGGAAAATACTTTCTCACACTCAGGGCATGGGATGATGTAAACACAAGAATTGGATTCTTTGTTAATAGTATGGAAGACAAGTAGTAAATGCAGATCTTAAATTCATCAATAAAGTTGCAGACGTGTAACTCAGACCATAATGTAGAACCCCATTATTTTCTTCATTACTTTTGGTAATGATAATTGTGTTTAACTAGTCAGTGTACTATAGAAACTCCTCGAAAAATCTCTTAGGCAACAGTAGCTGGCACTCACCTGCGCCTAAAATAAAATCTACCTTAAAGTTAATTTCTTCGAAACTTATGTCTGGCGCTCCTCGCTATCTTATAACACTCCTTCCACCTTTCCTTACCCCATTCCAGAGGCCCCTTCCCCATAACACCGCCCCTACCCATACAACCACCACATCCCCTCCCTCTCCCCCCAACAGCAAACTCACTTTGTTCCTTACAATTTTATTATTTGTAAATTCTCAGACTTTTTTGCAAATTTTCGAAATATTTATAGGCTACAGTGGATGCCCTACAGTGTTGCCGTGTATGGAGTCCATCAATCTTAGCTTGAGAGCATGACTGGATAATAAAATACTGAGATAGGATCAACATATTTTTGGTTCATATTTATTATTATTATTATTATTGCCGGTGTTCTTCTTGGTCTTCCTCTTTTCTTTTTCTTCTTATTCTTCATTGTTTTATTATTATTATTGTTATTATTATTATTGATATTGTTTTTTTTAATATTATTATTAATACTTTTATTATTGAAACCAAGCAATAAACTAGGCGTCAACTAGACGGCAGGAAGGAACGTCGGGGTCCAGATGATACTTGGCTTCAAGTAGACGGCAGGAAGGAACGTTGGGGTCCAGATGATACTTGGCTTCAAATAGACGGCAGGAAGGAACGTTGGGGTCCAGATGATACTTGACTTCAACGAGACCGCAGGAAGGAACGTTGGGGTCCAGATGATACTTGACTTCAACGAAACAGCAGGAAGGAACGTTGGGGTCCAGTTGATATTTGGCTTCAAGTAGACGGCAGGAAGGAACGTTGGGGTCCAGATGATACTTGGCTTCAAGTAGACGGCAGGAAAGAACGTCGGGGTCCAGATGATACTTGACTTCAACGAAACAGCAGGAAGGAGAGTCGGGGTCCAGATGATACTTGGCTTCAAGTAGACGGCAGGAAAGAACGTCGGGGTCCAGATGATACTTGACTTCAACGAAACAGCAGGAAGGAGAGTCGGGGTCCAGATGATACTTTGCTTCAAGTAGACGGCAGGAAATAACGTCGGGGTCCAGATGATACTTGGCTTCAAGTAGACGGCAGGAAAGAACGTCGGGGTCCAGATGATACTTGGCTTCAAGTAGACGGCAGGAAAGAACGTCGGGGTCCAGATGATACTTGACTTCAACGAAACAGCAGGAAGGAGAGTCGGGGTCCAGATGATACTTGGCTTCAAGTAGACGGCAGGAAAGAACGTCGGGGTCCAGATGATACTTTGCTTCAAGTATACGGCAGGAAAGAACGTCGGGGTCCAGATGATACTTGGCTTCAAGTAGATGGCAGGAAAGAACGTCGGGGTCCAGATGATACTTGACTTCAACGAAACAGCAGGAAGGAGAGTCGGGGTTCAGATGATACTTTGCTTCAAGTAGACGGCAGGAAAGAACGTCGGGGTCCAGATGATACTTTGCTTCAAGTATACGGCAGGAAGGAACGTTGGTGTCCAGATGATACTTGACTTCAACGAAACAGCAGGAAGGAACGTTGGGGTCCAGATGATACTTGGCTTCAAATTAGATACAGAATGTCGCCCTCATTTCTAACCTTTTAGCAGCTAAGAGGGTTTGTGACTGATCCTGGAATATCCCACATCAATGTTACTTCGTGTCTGACTCTCTATCCATGTGGAATTTACCTGTTCAAGACTCGAAATAATGTTTAATGAATATCAAATTTAGGGCATAAATGTTATACAGTAGCAACTCTAGACACACGTGACATATAGACACGTACGAGACACATACGTGACACATACAGTAGGACACATGTAGAATACAGACAACGACGAGACATACGACGCACACAGAGGACAACGTAGACAACATACGAATATAGCATACATAGACAACGACATAGACAACGTCATGACAACATAGAAACACTACAGTGAGACAACACAGAACAACATACGAGACAACATCATGACAACATGTGAGACAACATACAGTGGACAACGATACAGTGAGACAACGTACGTGAGACAACGATACAAAAACTAGTGAGACAACGATACAGTAGACAACGATACAGTGAGCAACGATACAGGAGACAACTCATGAGGACAACGATACAGTAGGAAACGATCATGAGACAACGATGTGACAACGTACAGTGAGACAACGTACAGTGAGACAACGATACACGATGAAGACACGATCATGAGAAACGATACATGAGACAACATACATGAGACAACGATACAGGAGACACATACAGTGGACAACGATACATGAGACAACATACAGAGACAACGATACAGGAGGCAACATACATAGAAACGATACATGAGAAACATACAGGGGACAAATATGAGACAACATGAGACAACGATACAGTGAACAACGATACTGAGACAACGATACAGTGAAACGTACAGTGAGAAACATACAGAGACAACATACAGTGAGACAACATAGGCAACGTCAGAGACAACGAACATGAGGCAACATACAGGAGGACAACATCGTGAACAACGATACGGAGAAACTACATGAGACAACATACAGTGAGACAACGTCAGTGAGACAACGTACAGTACAACGATACAGGAGACAACGTCATGAGGACAACTACAGAGACAACGTACAGTGAGCAACGTACGTGAGACAACGTACAGTGAGACAACATACATGAGGACAACGATACAGTGACGACAACGATCAGTGAGACAGATATGAGGCAACGTACAGTGAGACAACGTATGAGGACAACGATCGGAGACAACGAAGTGAGACACGACAGTGAGCACGATACGGAGACAACGGACAACGTACAGTGAGACAAGATACAGTGAGGACAACGAACAGTAGACAACGATACAGTGAACAACGATCAGTAGACAACGATACGTGAGACAACGATACAGTGAGCACGTCAGTGAGACAACGTACATGAGACAACTACATGAGACAACGATACAGTGAGACACGTACGTGAACAACAGTGAGACAACGATACATGAGACAACGATACAGTGAGACAACGTCAGTGAGACACATACATGGCAACGATAATGAGGACAACGATACAGTAGACAACGATACATGAGACACGTACAGTGAGACAACGTACAGTGAGACAACATACAGTGAGGACAACGATACAGTGAGACACGACATGAGACAACGTACATAGACAACGATACATAGACAACGTACATGAGACAACGATACAGTGAGGACAACGATACAGTATGAGACAACGTACAGGAGACAACGATACATGAGGACAACATACATGAAGACAACGATACAGTGAGACAACGTACAGTGAGACAACGATACAGTGAGGACAACGATACAGTGAGACAACGTACATGAGACAACGAATGAGACAACGTACAGTGAGGACAACGATCAGTGAGACAACGATACAGGAACAAGACGATACAGTGAGACAACGTACAGTGAGACAACGATACATGAGACACGATACAGTGAGGACAACGATACAGTGAGGACAACATGATACATGAGGACAACGATACAGTGAGACAACGATACATGAGACAACGATACAGTGAGACAACGATCTGACAACGACATGGAAACGATCATGAGACAACGATACAGTGAGGACAACGATACAGTGAGACAACGTACAGTGAGACAACGATACAGTGAGACACGATGACAGTGAGGACAACGTACATGAGGACAATCGATACAGTGAGACAACGATACAGTGAGACAACGATCATGAGACAACATCAGGAGACAACGATACAGGAGGACAACTCTGAAGAACATTAAGAGACAACGATACATGAAAAGTACATAGAAACGTACATTGAACAACATAAGTGAGACACATACATATGAACATCAGTGAGACAAGTATGAGACAACGACAGTGAAAGAACATGAGGAAACTACATGAGACAAATAGGAAACATACGTGAGACATCATGACAACGAATGAAAATTCAACTATAGATCTGCACTAGTGAAAACACAGGCCGATCAATCGACGTTGGGCAGCGATCAGTCGCAACGTTGGCTTTTACTATCCCGATTCAGTGAACTTCAGTACTTACAGTGAGGACTAAGAACTTATAGCGAAGACAACGATACAAGGAAGATAGCCAAAACTGCGATACAATGAAATACAATACAAATAAAGATACAAAAACAGCAACGATACAATGAGGACAACGATACAGTGAAGACAACGATACAGTGAGGACAACGATACAGTGAAGACAACGATACAGTGACGACAACGATACAGTGAGACAACGATACAGTGAGGACAACGATACAGTGAAGACAACGATACAGTGAAGACAACGATACAGTGAGGACAACGATACAGTGAAGACAACGATACAGCGAAGACAACGATACAATGAGGACAACGATACAGTGAAGACAACGATACATTGAGGACAACGATACAGTGAGGACAGCGATACAGTGATGACAACGATACAGTGAGGACAACGATACAGTGACGACAACGATACAGTGAAGACAACGATACAGTGAGGACAACGATACAGTGAGGACAACGATACAGTGAGGACAACGATACAGTGAGGACAACGATACAGTGAGGACAACGATACATTGAGGACAACGATACAGTGAGGACAACGATACAGTGAGGACAACGATACAGTGAGGACAACGATACAGTGTGGACAACGATGCTGTGAGGTCAATAAAAATTTAATAATTGTAGTTGCTGTCACCATTTTTTTTCACCCTGGTAATATTTAGATGAATTATAAGGATTCTTCCTGAAAAATTAATTGTCGGATTTTTTTTTCTTTTATCTTGTTTCCATCTCTACAATCACTTAGGCTTCCAGATGATACCTTGAGTATGTCTCTTCTGCCCAGCTTTAAATTTTCGTTTTTTTTATTTTATTTAGAGGAATGGTTACATTTGTATTTTATTGAAAATTCAGTGCAATAACTGAAGAAAGTCTCTTCTAATTAGCGTCAAGTTTTCATCACTGTAATTGTCAATTAAAGAAAATATTTTAAAAATTATGAGTAAATATTACGTGTTTACATGAGAATGCCTCTGTGAAATGGATTCCACACTTTGAGAGTGAATGCAACTTCTTCACAACAAAAGAGCCATTATAGATTTAGGCTGTGTACTTCGATTTTTGCTCATTTTCTAAAAGTGTAAAAAATTATTTAATTTATTTTATATTTCACAAGATCATGTCTAATATAATTGGCTTTAAAATCTTACTGCTGGTACAGTGTCCACAGGGGAAGGTGAGCATTGTTACTGAGCTGTATTATTATAGAAACTGTCATTTCTTTTTTATAAAGGTGAATTTCCCACTGGAAATTCCAGACTCTCTCTCTCGTTCTCTGCCTTCCAAATCAGTTTTAAACTTGAAAACTAGTGAATTAAACTTAGAGGATGATTTGTATTGGCGTTGAAATGAAA
This sequence comes from Cherax destructor, assembly GCA_009830355.1. NCBI lineage: Eukaryota > Metazoa > Arthropoda > Malacostraca > Decapoda > Parastacidae > Cherax > Cherax destructor. The sequence continues at coordinate 26,312 of WNWK01013341.1, forward strand.
GTGTCACTTTATTACTTACATTAATTAGGATTTTCAAAACACTTTAGTAACTTGTTAATTCTTTCTCTAGTTAGTCTTAAACTACCATTGCTGACGTATCTTACCGAGATAATGATTTGAATTTTTAAGGCACTGAATAGGTGATAATTCTCCCAACTTCATTTTAATCCATAATTCTTAAATGTCTGATAATTCAGCCAAGAGGTTTCCTTCTTTTCTTAAATAATTTCTTCATGAATTTTGAGAAATATTGAAAGAATATCAATGAAAAGCCAAGTGAATAATAAATAACACGATTTTTTTTAGTGATTGTCTGGTTGATATTCTTCATTTTTTCATTTTCTGTCATTGTATTTTTTTATTTTAAGTGTTTATATGTTTTTTTTAAGTATTTCGGGTCTGACACTCGGTGATATATGAATACACGGACAACGTATTGGGTTACTTGTATGTTACCTGTATGTTCCTGAGATCACTGCCCCTGCGGCTCTTGTACCAGTCCACGACACCTGGTTGTTGGCCCGTCCGTCTGGTCAGGAATTGATTTGAAGAATATATGGAGTTCCCTCTTGAAGACAGCCAGAAGTCTGTTAATAATTCCCCTTATGCATGATCAGAGGATGTTGAAGAATCGTGAACCAATACAATTATTAAGCTCTTTCTTAAAGTGTTCATCGTGAAGATTTAAGTCCAATATCCCCAGAATCATTCAGGTGTAGATTATCACTCGCCTGTAGATTATGTCTCGCCTACATTCTAAGGATCCAACAGCATGTTGTAATGGTTCAGGATTTTCGAGAGGCAGGAGCAGCTGAACGAATTTTGACCTGTGTTGTGGAACGCTGCCATTCCATGTCATTAGCAATCTTGCTTCTCAAAACTCGTTCAAAAACCTTAAAAATGTGTAACGTCAGTGCTACCGGTCTTTTTTATTACAAGTGCTTTGTTTCCACCTTTGTGAAGTGGACCTATATTCCGAGTTTTTAATGTCTATGGAGTGACTCCAGCCGTGGCTTAAGTGTTCTAGTGTACTAGAATATTGTATAAATATTGTCAGTGTTAGATTTAGTTAAGTTCCTGTTCCTAACCCTCTGAAGGGTGTTGAGCTACACCTTTTGGAGTTATTGAAGGTGTTTACCTCCAGCTCCTTGACCTTATAGGCGTCTTGAAAAAGTTGAGATGGAGTTCTTCTGCCTGTTAAATGTTGTGATGAATATTTGCTATGTATTTTGCGGGCAGTGATGTATATGGACATTGCATTATTGAAATACGGGGATACTTTTCTCTGGTTGCATAGTCAATGTAACACACCTAGTTTAATAAATAAATTCAATAGCTGAGAATGTGAAAAGTGTTTCTTTTTGTTTTGCATTACTTCATGGCCAAGAATTTCACCTCCTGGTTTCAATAAAGTCATCAGTGTTGAGAAACTGAGTCCTTTGTTGAACCCTGGGGGTGCTGGAGGTCTTTGTTGAACCCTGGGAGTGCTGGAGGTCTTTATTGAATCCTAGGAGTGCTGGAGGTCTTTGTTGAACCCTGGGGGTACTGCAGGTCATAGTTGAACCCTGGGGGTGTTGTAGGTCTTTGTTGAACCCTGGGAGTGCTGGAGGTCTTTATTGAACCCTGAGAGTGCTGGAGGTCTTTGTTGAACCCTGGGCGTACTGCAGGTCTTTGTTGAACCCTGGGGGTGCTGTAGGTCTTTGTTGAACCCTGGGAGTGCTGGAAGTCTTTATTGAACCCTGGGAGTGCTGGAGATCTTTGTTGAACCCTGGGGGTACTGCAGGTCTTTGTTGAACCCTGGGGGTGCTGAAGGTCTTTGTTGAACCCTGGGAGTGCTGGAGGTCTTTATTGAACCCTGGGAGTGCTGGAGGTCTTTGTTGAACCCTGGGGGTGCTGCAGGTCTGTGTTGAACCCTGTGGGTGCTGTAGGTCTTTGTTGAATCCTGGGAGTGCTGGAGGTCTTTATTGAACCCTGGGAGTGCTGGAGATCTTTGTTGAACCCTGGGGGTACTGCAGGTCTTTGTTGAACCCTGGGGGTTCTGTAGGTCTTTGTTGAACCCTGGGAGTGCTGGATGTCTTTATTGAACCCTGGGAGTGCTGGAGATCTTTGTTGAACCTTGGGGGTACTTCAGGTCTTTGTTGAACCCTGGGGGTGCTGGAGGTCTTTGTTGAACCCTGGGGGTGCTGGAAGTCTTTGTTGAACCCTGTGAATGCTAGAGGTCTTTGTTGAACTGTGGGGGTGCTGGAAGTCTTTGTTGAACTGTGGGAGTGCTGGAGGTCTTTGTTGAACCCTGGGAGTGCTGGAGGTCTTTATTGAACCCTGGGTGTGCTGGAGGTCTTTGTTGAACCCTGGGGGTACTGCAGGTCTTTGTTGATCCCTGGGGGTGCTGGAGGTCTTTGTTGAACCCTGGGAGTGCTGGAGGTCTTTATTGAACCCTGGAAGTGCTGGAGGTCTTTGTTGAACTGTATGGGTGCTGGATGTCTTTGTTGAACCCTGGGAGTGCTGGAGGTCTTTGTTGAACCCTGGGAGTGCTGGAGGTCTTTGTTGAACCCTGGGGGTACTGCAGGTCTTTGTTGAACCCTGGGGGTTCTGTAGGTCTTTGTTGAACCCTGGGAGTGCTGGATGTCTTTATTGAACACTGGGAATGCTGGAGATCTTTGTTGAACCCTGGGGGTACTGCAGGTCTTTGTTGAACCCTGGGGGTTCTGTAGGTCTTTGTTGAACCCTGGGAGTGTGGATGTCTTTATTGAACACTGGGAGTGCTGGAGATCTTTGTTGAACCCTGGGGGTACTGCAGGTCTTTGTTGAACCCTGGGGGTTCTGGAGGTCTTTGTTGAACCCTGGGGGTGCTGGAGGTCTTTGTTGAACCCTGTGAATGCTAGAGGTCTTTGTTGAACTGTGGGGGTGCTGGAAGTCTTTGTTGAACTGTGGGAGTGCTGGAGGTCTTTGTTGAACCCTGGGAGTGCTGGAGGTCTTTATTGAACCCTGGGTGTGCTGGAGGTCTTTGTTGAACCCTGGGGGTACTGCAGGTCTTTGTTGAACCCTGGGGGTGCTGGAGGTCTTTGTTGAACCCTGGGAGTGCTGGAGGTCTTTATTGAACCCTGGAAGTGCTGGAGGTCTTTGTTGAACCCTGGGGGTACTGCAGGTTTTTGTTGAACCCTGGGGGTGCTGAAGGTCTTTGTTGAACCCTGGGGGTGCTGGAGGTCTTTGTTGAACCCTGGGAATGCTAGAGGTCTTTGTTGAACTGTGGGTGTGCTGGAAGTCTTTGTTGAACTGTGGGGGTGCTGGAAGTCTTTGTTGAACTGTGGGGGTGCTGGAGGTCTTTGTTGAACCCTGGGAGTGCTGGAGGTCTTTGTTGAACCCTGGGAGTGCTGGATGTCTTTGTTGAACACTGGGGGTTTTGGAGGTCTTTTTGGAACCCTGGGGGTTCTGGAGGTCTTTGTTATTATCAGTGTGCACCTTCCTAACCTCATTCCTTCCCTCCATCCATTCATACTTAACTCCATCAGACTCTTCCTCTTCTTTCTCTCACATCTTTCCTTCCGTCTAATCCTCCATCCTTCCATCCCTTGTTTCTTTATTATCTTCCTCTCTCTTTCTTTTCTCTCTCTGCTGACTCGGCTGGTTGATGGAGATACTGCTCTTCCATGTTATACCACTTTCTTTTCTCTTTTCTTAACTTGAATTTTTCTTTCCACTTCCTTCCTAAATCCCCTCCGTTCCTACCTCACACCTTCCCTCCCTGCCACCGTCCCTCCCTTCCTCTCTCCCTAACCCCCTCCTCCCTCCCTCTGTCTCTCTCTCCCACCCTCCCTCAATACTTCCCTCCGTTCCTCCCTCCCACCTTCCCTCCTTCCCTACCTCCCTCCCTCTCACCCTCCCTGCCTCCCTCTCTCCCTCCAACCCTCCTTCCCTCCCACCCTTTCTCTCTTCCTCCCACCCTCCCTAAATCCCTCCCACCCTAAATCCCTCCCACCCTCTCTCCATCCCACCCTACCTCCATCATACCCTCCCTCCCTCCCTCTCCCTCCCTCCCTCCTTCCCTCTCTCCCACCCTCCCTCCCACCCTCCTCTCTACCCCAACCCTCCCTTTCTCGAAACCTCCTTCCTTCCCTCCCTCCCTCCCTCGCTCTCTAATTCCTCATTCCCTCCCTTGTTACTTCTCTCCCTTCCTAGCTTTCTACCTCCCTCCCTACGTCCCTCCCACCTTCTTCATCTCTCTCCCCTTCCTTCCCTCCTACTCCCTCTCTATTCTTCCTTCAATACCTCCTTCCCTCCATCCATCTCTGCCTTTCTCTAAGCCTCCCTCTCTCCTTCCTTCTTTCCCTCCCTCCATCCTTTCTTTCTCTCTCTGTCTCTCCATGTTCACTCTTTTTCTCGATTCTTCCATCTCTCGTTCCCTTTTTCATTTTCTCTCTCGATATCTCCCTCCCTCTCTTTCTACCTTACTTTCTTTCTCCAACGATACCTCCCTCATTCTCTCCTACCTCCCTTTTTTCCCTCCCTATCTTCCTTCCTCACTCCTTCCTTCTTCCCTCATTCCTTCTCTTCGATAACCATTCCTTTCTTTCTTTATTCCTATTTCCTTCCCTCACTTTCTCTTTTCCACCCTTTCTCAAATAATCATTGCTTTTTTTTTTTCTCAGTTACTTTGCTTCTTCCCTCTCACAATTCTTCCTTTCCTCCTTCGCTCCTTATTTCTTTTCTTGCTTATTTTCCTCCTTTCTACTCTCCATCCCTCTTTTCCTTACTCCCTCCCACAATCCTCCTTTCCCAAAAACTCTCCCCTTCCTCCCACCGTACCTTCGTCCCTTCCTCCCTTCTTCCTTATCTTCCCCTTTATCTCCCTTCTTTTCTCTCTCCTACAATCTTTCCTTCTTTTTTTTCTTCAGTCCTTCTCATTCCACCCTCCGTCCCTCCCTCTTTCCATCTCTTTCCTCCTTCCTCCCACAATCTTTCCTTTCTTCACACTCTCTTCCCTCTCGCCCTCCCATCCTCCCTCTCTTCTTCCTACCACAGTCCTTTCTTTCTTCCTTCACAGTTCCTCTTATTCCTCTCCTCTACACTTCCTTCCTTTTTTTCTTTCCTCTATATCTCCGTTCAACCTGATCTCCCTCTCTCCCCTCCATATTTTTCTATTTTACTCCCACCAAAAATCATTCCTTTTTTTCGTTATTCCTTTATTCTTTCTCCAATCTGTCCCTCCTTACCTCCCATAAGCCTTCCTTTCTTCACAATCTCTCTTCACCCTCTTTCCTCTCTCCCTCTCACAATCTTCCTTCCTTCTCTCACCATGTATCCCCTCCCTCTCTCTCTCCCTCCATCCAACGCTTCCACTCCTCTTCTGTTTGTTTTATTGGTGGACAGAGGTGTTGATGGTCATTGTTATCTCCGCCCCGGTCACCTCCCTCTAGCTCTCTTTCTAGCTACCTTTCTTGTACTCTCTTCCTTCCTTCCTCTCCCCCTTCCTCCTTCTCTTATTCCCCCTCTCTTGTTTCCTTCCTATCTCCTCTTTCTTATCTACCTTCCTACTTTTCTCTCTCTATCTCTCTCTCTCTCTCTCTCTCTCTCTCTCTCTCTCTCTCTCTCTCTCTCTCTCTCTCTCTCTCTCTCTCTCTCTCTCTCTCTCTCTCTCTCTCTCTCTCTCTCTCTTTCTTCCTCTCAATTCATCTTTCTTTATATTTCTTGGAGAATATCTTAATTAATCTGTAAGGGTGATCTTGGTTACTGTTATCTTTGCAACAGTCGTCTTGCTCTCTTTCATCCTCCTTTCTTTCTTACATTACTCCGTTTTCTAACAAACAAACAAACAAACAAACAAATTTTTTTTTTTATTTCATTGCAGATTGCAGATTACATAGGTATCGGTAGTTACAATGTAAATTGAGTGCAAGGAGAGCCACTGACATGCCATGGCATTAGGGGCAGCTAACTCCCTTTCTTCACTGCCTCCCTTCTTTCCTCAGACTTTCAATCTTTCCTTGCTTCTTTTTCCTCTTCCTTTCTTCTATGTTGACTCTCTTTACCACCTCTCTTTCAGAGCCAGCTTACTTTTTCAGCATCATTCAACATCATTCAACATCATTCACCATCATTCAACATCATTCACCATCATTCAACATCATTCAACATCATTCAGCATCATTCAACAGCATTCACCATCATTCATTATCATTCAACATCATTCAACAGCATTCAGTATCATTCAACATCATTCAACATCATTCAACATTATTCATCATCACTCACCATCATTCACCATCATTAACCATCATTCAACATCATTTAACATCATTTCACATCATTCAACATCATTCAATATCATTCACCATCATTCAATATCATTCACTATCATTCACCATCATTGAATATAATTGAACATCATTCAAAATCATTCAATATCATTCAATATCATTCACTATAATTGAGCATCATTCAACATCATTCAACATTATTTAAAAACATTTAACATCATTCAACATCTTTGAACAGCATTCAAAATCATTCAACATCATTCAACAGTATTCAATATCATTCAACATCATTCAACATCATTCAACATTATGCATCATCAATCACCATCATTTACCATCATTAACCATCATTCAACATCATTTAACATCATTCCACATCATTCAACATTATTCAATATCATTCACCATCATTCAATATCATTCAATATCACTCACAATCATTCAATATAATTCACCATCATTCAATATCATTGGACATCACTGAACATCATTGAACATCATTCAAATTCATTCAATATCATTCACCATCATTGAACATCATTGAACATCATTCAATATGATTCAATACCATTGAACAACATTCAATATCATTCACCATCATTCAACATCATTCACCATTATTCAACATCATTCACCATCATTCAACATCATTCAACATCATCCAGCATCATTCAGCATCATTCAACAACATTCACCATCATTCAACATCATTCAACATTATTTATCATCTTTCACCATCATTTAAGATCATTCAACATTAAAAATCATTCAACATCATTCATTATCATTCAACATGATTCAACGTCATTCAACAGCATTCAGTATCATTCAACATCATTCAACATTATTCATCATCAATCACCAACATTCACCATCATTAACTATCATTCAACATCATTTAGCATCATTCCACATCATTCAAGATCATTCAATATCATTCACCATCATTCAAAATCATTCACCATCATTCAATATCATTCACTATCATTCACCATCAAAGGACATCATTGAACATCATTCAAAATCATTCACCATCATTCAATATCATTCACCATAATTCATCATCATTCAATATCATAAACCATCATTGAACATCACTGAACATCAATCATCATCATTCAATATCATTCAACATCATTCAATATCATTGAACATCATTCAATATCATTCATTATCATCCAACATCATTCAGTATCATTCACCATCATTGAACATCATTGAACATCATTCAACATCTTTCAACATCATTCAATATCATTCAACATCATTCATCATCATTCAAAATCATTCAACATCATTTAATATCATTCAACATATTTCAACATTATTCAATATCACTCAACATCATTCAATATCATTCAACATCATTCAATATCATTCAAAATCATTCAACATCATTCAGTATCATTTAACATCATTCAACATCATTCAATATCATTCAATATTATTCACCATTATTCAACATCATTGAACATCATTCATCTTCATTTAATATCATTCAACATCATTCAATATCATTCAAAATCATTGAACATCATTGAACATCATTCAATATTAATCAACATCATTCAACATCATTCAAAATCATTCAAAATCATTCAACATCTTTCAACATCATTTAATATCATTCAACATCATTCATAATCATTCAATATTATTCAACATCATTCAATATCATTCAACATCATTCAATATCATTCAATTTAATTCAACATCATTCAATATCATTCAACATAATTCAACATTATTCATCATCAGTCACCATTATTCACCATCATTATCCATCATTCAACATCATTTAATATCATTCAACATCATTCAACATCATTCAATATCATTCATTATCATTCAATATCATTCACTATCATTCAATATCATTCATTATCATTCACTATCATAGGACATGATTGAACATCATTAAAAATCATTCACCATCATTCACCATCATTCAATATCATTCACCATCATTCAATATAATTCAACATCATTCAGTATCATTCAACATCATTCATCATCCTACAATATCATTCAACATCATTCAACATCATTCAATATCATTCACCATCATTGAACATCATTCAACATCATTCAACATCTTTCAACATCATTCAAAATCATTCAACATCATTCATCATCATTCAATATCATTCAACATCATTTAATATCATTCAACATATTTCAACATTATTCAATATCACTCAACATCATTCAATATCATTCAACATCATTCAATATTATTCAACATCATTCAACATCATTCAGTATCATTTAACATCATTCAACATCATTCAATATCATTCAATATTATTCACCATTATTCAACATCATTGAACATCATTCATCTTCATTTAATATCATTCAACATCATTCAATATCATTCAAAATCATTGAACATCATTGAACATCATTCGATATTAATCAACATCATTCAACATCATTCAAAATCATTCAAAATCATTCAACATCTTTCAACATCATTCAATATCATTCAACATCATTCATAATCATTCAATATTATTCAACATCATTCAATATCATTCAATTTAATTCAACATCATTCAATATCATTCAACATAATTCAACATTATTCATCATCAGTCACCATTATTCACCATCATTATCCATCATTCAACATCATTTAATATCATTCAACATCATTCAACATCATTCAATATCATTCATTATCATTCAATATCATTCACTATCATTCAATATCATTCATTATCATTCACCATCATAGGACATGATTGAACATCATTAAAAATAATTCACCATCATTCACCATCATTCAGTATCATTCACCATCATTCAATATAATTCAACATCATTCAGTATCATTCAACATCATTCATCATCCTACAATATCATTCAACATCATTCAACATCATTCAATATCATTCACCATCATTGAACATCATTCAACATCATTCAACATCTTTCAACATCATTCAAAATCATTCAACATCATTCATCATCATTCAATATCATTCAAGATCATTCAATATCATTCAACATCTTTCAACATCATTCAATATCATTCAACATCATTCAATAACATTAAACATCATTCAATATCATTCAACGTCATTCAACATCATTCAGTACCATTTAACATCATTCAATATCATTCAACATTATTCACCATTATTCATCATCATTCAACATAATTCATCTTCATTCAATATCATTCAACATCATTCAATATCATTCACCGTCATTGAACGTAATTGAACATCATTAAACATCATTCATCATAATTCAATATTATTCAACATCATTCAATATCATTCAATATCATTCAACATCATTCAATATCATTCAATTTCATTCAAAATCATTCAACATTATTCACCATAATTCAACATTATTCACTATCATTCAACATCATTCAACATTATTCACCATCATTCAACATCATTCAACATCATTCAATATCATTCAACATCATTCAACATCATTCAATATCATTCAACATCATTCAATATTATTCAATTTCATTCAACATCTTTCAATATCATTCAACATAATTCATTATCATTCAATATCATTCAACATCATTCAATATAATTCAATATCATTGAACATCATTCAATATCATTCACCATCATTGAACATCATTCAACATCATTCAACATCTTTCAACATCACTCAAAATCATTCAACATCATTCATCATCATTCAATATTATTCAACATCATTCAATATCATACAACATTTCTCAACATCATTCAATATCATTCAACATCATTCAACATCATTCAACATCATTCAACATCATTCAACATCATTCAACATCATTCAACATCATTCAAAATCATTCAGTACCATTCAACATCATTCAATATCATTCAACATTATTCACCATTATACAACATCATTCATCTTCATTCAAAATCATTCAACATAATTTAATATCATTCACCATCATTGAACATAATTAAGCATCATTGAACATCATTCATCATCATTCAATATTATTCAACATCATTCAATATCATTCAACATCATTCAACATCATTCAATATCATTCAATTTCATTCAACATCATTCAATATCATTCAACATCATTCAACATCATTCAACATAATTCAACGTTATTCACCATCATTCAACCTCATTCAACATCATTTTATATCGTTCAACATCATTCAACATAATTCAATATCATTCAGCATCATTCAATATCATTCAATTTCATTCAACATCTTTCAATATCATTCAACATAATTCATTATCATTCAATATCATTCAACATCATTCAATATCATTCAATATCATTCAACATCATTCAATATCATTCACCATCATTGAACATCATTCAACATCATTCAACATCTTTCAACATCATTCAAAATCATTCAACATCATACATCATCATTCAATATCATTCAACATCATTGAATATCATTCAACATCTTTCAACATCATTCAATATCATTCAACATCATTCAACATCATTCACTATCATTCAACATCATTCAATATCATTCAACATCATTCAACATCATTCAGTACAATTCAACATCATTCATTACAATTCAACATCATTAAATATCATTCAAGATTATTCACCATTATTCAACATCATTCAACATCATTCATCTTCATTCAATATTATTAACATCATTCAATATCATTCACCATCATTGAACATAATTGAACATTATTTAACATCATTCAATATCATTCAACATCATTCAACATCATACACTATCATTCAACATCATTCAATATCATTCAACATCATTCAACGTCATTCAGTACAATTCAACATCATTCAACATCATTCAGTACAATTCAACATCATTCAATATCATTCAAGATTATTCACCATTATTCAACATCATTTAACATCATTCATCTTCATTCAATATTATTCAACATCATTCAATATCATTCACCATCATTGAACATAATTGAACATCAATTAACATCATTCATCATCATTCAATATCCTTCAACATCATTCAACATCATTCAAAATCGTTCAACATCATTCAACATATTTCAACTTCATTCAATATCATTCAACTTCATTCATCATCATTCAATATTATTCAACATCATTCAATATCATTCAACATCATTCAACATTATTCAACATAATTCAACATTATTCACCATTATTCAACATCATTCAACAATATTCACCATCATTCAACACCATTCAACATCATTCAATATCAATAAACATCATTCAACATCATTCAATGCCATTCAACATCATTCAATATCATTCAATTTCATTCAACATCATTCAATATCATTCAACCCCATTCAACATCATTCAACATTATTCACCATCATTCAACATCATTCAACATCATTCAATATCATTCAACATCATTCAATATCATTCAATATCATTCAACATCATTCAATATCATTCAGTTTCATTAAACATCATTCAATATCATTCAACATCGTTCAACATCATTCAATATCATTCAACACCATTCAACATTATTCATAATCATTCAACATCATTCCTCCTTCGTCTGTGTTTTTTATTCTATTTCTTAAAAAAAAATTCTTTACCTCTCTGAGAAACCTTTCCCTGTCTTCTCGCCTCGTCGTACTTTTCCTTTGCTCTCTTTATCTTCCCATTTTTCTCTTGCAGTATTTTTAATTTCGTTTATCTCCAAGTGCAACACTTGGCAACACTTGTGCAACACTTGTGCAACACTTGGCATCACTAAACAACACTTGTGCAACACGTGTGCATCATGTGTGCATCTCTTGGCAACACTTGTGCAACACTTGACAAAACTTGAGTAACACTTGTGTAACACTTTGGAACACTATAATCGCCAGCCAAATCGGAAGAACTGTTAAAGACAACAAATACTTCTAGGATTGTTTGCAGTCTCTGTGGTCAATGGTCCCACGGTATGTGCCGGGATTTTAAACCAGTAACCACAGTTGATATAAACTCAGAGATATGTTTTGGGGTCTGCCCAAACGAGATACACCAGTAGGAGAAAACTACATTTATATTAAAAGAACACCAATAAAAGAATCTTCTTGAAAGACATGTCAGCATGGTATGACAGCTGGGAAAATAAGATGGGTTGTTTGGACGGGCTATCTTGAACGACAGTGATCCTGAGGGTGCTAGTGTTGTCCTGGAGGACAGTGCTTTTGAGGGTCCTAGTGTTGTCTTGGAGGACAGTGAACCAAAAGGAGATATTGGCCCTGTTGATGAAACAAGTAAAGACAACGATATTCAATTCACAGAGGTACAAAATAGCAATACTGCTTGAGATGGAACAAAAGAGGATGATGCCTCAGGGAATTGTGTTGACACATTACTAACAAAACCTGGTGGAAGCACTGATGTCCATACATGGGTGATAGATAGGGGGGAAACTAAAAAATGCACCAGCAGCGAACGCAGCTACAATAAATCCTAGCAAACAGAATTCCAATCTATGCAAATTCGATGCCTTGGGTATCTGCAGGCATGGTCTATCTGGTAAAGCAGGTGGGACATGCACCTTGGACCATCCCAAAAAATGCCGCACCCACATGACAACAGGTGAGTGCAACTTTCCTTCATGTAACTTATTTCACCCAGAAATGTGTCACTCATCGCCGAGTGACACAACGCATACTGCCAGGCACATCATCTAATGGGGACAAGAAGACTCAGACCAGCCAGACTATGGGAAACAAATGGGGACCCATAACCTCTACAGGGAAAGAGGTTTTTTAGGGCCAGGAGGCAAAAAAGACTGGCAAAAAGACAGTAATCCTACACCAACTCAAAACACTTCTGGAGCAGAGGCACAGTCATTGGCCTCCTCTCCAGAACAACAGATATTAGAGCCAGAAAATGACCCCACTAAATTCCACCAATATAATGACATTTGTCTTTGCAAACATACAGGGTCTAAAGCCGTCAAAAAACAACAAAATTCCTTACATCAGGGGACTGCTCACGGAGTCAAATGCAATGTTTGCAGCATTCACAGAGACCCACATAAAGGATCATTTTGACAACGAAATATGGATCCCAGGATATAACCTATTCAGATGCGACAGTTTCAACAGGCAACAAGGAAGGTTGGCCTGTAAGTCACAGAATCGTTCATTTGCTCAGAACTACTAAACTCCTCAAATGATATAGTTGAAATTTTGGCGGTAAATATTGAAAGCCGAAACCTTGTCATTATGTTTGTATACAAGCCTCCAGATGCAACTTCCGAGCAATCCCGTGAGCAGCTTTTGAAAATTGACGACTGTCTGGAAAATCTCCCAACTCCTGCCCAAAACATCTTACAACTAGGAGATTTCTTCTTGAGACACCTAAAATAGAGGAGTATAGCAAACAATGTTTTAGCAGAAATCACCACAGGAGGCAGCTCAGATTGAAAATTCCCACACACACAAACTATGAAATCTCTGCAACAAATTCACCTTAAACCAGCAAATATTAGAACCTACAAGACTAGAAAATATGCTGGACCTCATCTTCACTAACGACGACGATCTGATACGTAATATAACCGAATCAAAGACAATACACTCAGATCACAACATAATAGTGGTACAGACATGTATGCACAGGGCTCCTGACCAGCAAAATGTGATCAGTCATGAGGGTGCCTTCACAAAATTCAATTTCAATAACAAAAACATACAATGGGAACAAGTAAATCATGTCCTAAATAAAACAAGTTGGGAAGATATCCAAAACAACACAGATCCGAACATTTGCCTAGAAAAAATGAACTCTGTGATTTTTGAGATCTGCTCAAGACACATTCCATTAAGAAAGAGAAAGGGAAGATGTAAAGTAGAAAGCGAGAGACATTTCATATACAGAAGAAGGCAAAGAGTCACAGAGCTGCTGAAAGGGGCCAAGATATCTGAAATACGAAGGGAGGCACTGGTCAACGAAATTGCAAATATCGAACTTAAGCTGAAGAAATCTTACAGTAGACAAGAATCGCAGGAAGAACTAGAAGCAATAGAGTAAATTGAAAACAAACAAACAAAATACAGTACTTCTTCTCTTATGCCAAATCTAAGGGAAAAACAACATCCAGTATTGGGCCCCTGCTTAGGCGACATGAGACATACACAGATGACAACCAAGAAATGAGTGAGATACTAAAGTCCCAATACGACTCAGTGTTCAGCGAGCCGCTGCCCAGACTAAGGGTCGACAATCCAAATGAATTCTTTATGAACGAAACCCACAAGACTTTGAAGAGGCAACAAATGACATGCCCATGCACTCTGCCCCAGGCCCAGACTCATGGAAGTCCGTGTTCGTCAAGAATTGCAAGAAGCCCCTGTCGCGTGGAGAGGGAACATGGACACAGGGGTCATCCCACACTCATTAAAAACAACAGACATAGCCCAACATTACAAAGGTGGCAGTAAAGCAATTGCAAAAAACTACAGACCGATAGCACTAACATCCCATATCATAAAAATCTTTGAGAGGGTTCTAAGTAGCAAGATCGGCAACCACCTAGATACCCATCAATTGCACAACCCAGGGCAACACGGGTTTAGAGGAGGTCGCTCCTGCCTGTCCCAGCTACTGGACCCACTATGACAAAGTCCTGGATGCTGTAAAGTATAAACAAAATACAAATGTAGTATACACAGACTTTGCAAAAGCTTTCGACAAGTGTGACCATGGTGTAATAGTGCACATAATGCGTGATAAAGGAATAACAGGAAAAGTTGGTAGATGGATCTATAACTTCCTGACTAATAGAACACAAAGAGTAATAGTAGACAGAGGCAGCTACGGTGAAAAGCTCTGTTCCACAAGGCACAGTACTCGCTCCATTCTATTCCACATACTCATATCTGACATAGACAGAGATGTAAGCCATAGCTCCGTGTCTTCCTTTGCGGATGACACCCGGTTTGCCATGACAGTGACCTCCATCGAAGACACTGCAAGACTCCAAGCTGACATAATCCAAATCTTCAAATGGACCACTCAAAACAATATGAAGTTCAATGAGGAGAAATTTCAACTATTCAGATATGGAAAACTTGAGGAAATTAAAAATATATCAGGGTATAAGGCAAACTAAACCATACAATAGAGCGAAAAAGTAATGTGAAGGACCTGTGAGTGATAATGAAAAGATGGATAATGAGAACCTTCAAAACTAGAGACGCCAAGCCCATGAAGATTCTCTTCAAATCGCTTGTTCTCTCTAGGCTGGAATACTGCTGTACAGTAACTGCCCCCTTCAAGGCTGGCGACATTGCTGACCTGGAGAGTGTACAAAGAACTTTCACAGCACACATAAGTAAGATAAGGCACCTAAATTACTGGGAACGGATGAAGGTTCTTGATCTGTATTCCCTGGAACGCAGGCGAGAGAGATACATGATAATACACACTTGGAAAATCCTAGAGGAATTAGTACCAAACTTGCACACGAAAATCACTCCCTATGAAAGCAAAAGACTCGGCAGGAGATGCAACATTCCCCCAATGAAAAGCAGGGGCGCTACGAGTACATTGAGAGACAACCCAATAAGTGTCCGGGGCCAAAGACTGTTCAACTGCCTCCCAGAATACATAAGGGGGATTACCAATAGACCCCTGCCTGTCTTGAAGTGGGCACTGAACAGGCACCTAAAGTCAGTACCTGACCAACCAGGCTGTGGTTCGTTAGCGTGCGGCCAGCAGTAATAGCCTGGTTGATCAGACCCTGGTCCACCATGAGGCCTGGTCTCAGACAGAGCCGCGGGGTCGTTGACCCCCGAAACTCTCTTCAGGTAAACTTGTGCAACACTTGACAACACTTGTGCAACACCTGGCAATATTTGTGCAACACTTGCCATCAATTGTGCAATAATTGTGCAACACTTTACAGCACTTGTGCAACACTTGGCAACAATTGGCAACACTCGTGCAACATTTATATAACACATGTCAACACTTGTGCAGCACTTGACAACACTTAGCATCACTTGTGCAACTTTTGACAACACTTGTGCAACACTTGCACAACACATGTCAACACTTATGCAACACATTTCAACACTTGTGCAACACTTGGCAACACTTAACAACACTTGTGCAACTCTTGGCAACACTTGTGCAACACTTGTGAAACACTTGGCAACACTTGACATCACTTGTGCAACACTTGTGTAAACACTTGGCAACACTTGTGCAACACTTGGCAACACTTTAACAATACATGTCAACACTTGTGCAACACTTGGCAACACTTAGCATCACTTGTGTAACTCTTGGCAACACTTGCACAACACATGTCAACACTTGTGCAACACATGCAACACTTGTGCAACACTTAGCAACACTTGTGCAACTCTTGGCAACAATTTTGCAACACTTGTGAAACACATGTGCAACACTTGTCAACACTTGTGCAATTCTTGGCAGCACTTGTGCAACACTTGAGAAACACGTGTGTAACTCTTGGCAACACTTGTGCAACTTTTGACTTGGCAACACTTGTGCAACACTTGTTGACTTGGCAACACTTGTGGGAAAGTCTTTCTAACCTATAGGCATGACTGACTTCCGCCTGTGGATTTGTCCAAGGTGACACCGTCTACGACTACTTCACCTCACCAGTATACGTATACAAGCCTTTTTTTTCTGCACTCATATCAAGACTGATGGACTGATCATATCGACTCCAATCTGAGGGACTGATTACCTCAAAATTCTTCTAATCTTCAACCATTCTTCTCTGTACTGACTGAGGAAGCCACCGTTTCGCGAAACGCTTCCTCAGTATATATGTCCTAGGATTTTTATCTAAAAAATGTCCTTGGATCAAGACCCATTGAACAACATTTTTTGAAGAGAAAATTGAGTAAAAGGCCGACACGATGATAAAACAGAAACAAATGTAGTGTGTAATATAACCCTTTATTAGCAACGTTTCGCCCACACAATAGACTCTATCAAGTCACATAGATCTGTTTGTGAATTGATAGAGGCACCTGCGTGGGCGAAACGTTGTCAATAAAAGATCTAATTTACTGTATTTGTCTCTTTTACCATGGGACGTTTTTGCGGTAACATTGTCTCTTTTAGATTTACTTTCCATCTTTTAAAAACTGCTTCTACCTCATTCATTAATTCCTAGTTCCTTCCTCTTCCCGTTCTTATTCACTTTTACTCATTCCTAACTTTTCTACCCTTTCTCTTAGGTTTCTGCAACGGAAGGTAATGAGTGTGTTTTCCAAGGACTGGGATACAGGATATTGTTAGCAAAGTTAGAAAACATTATTACTTGTAATGGGAGCAACTCTGTTCTCTGCCTCAGCTCTGAAGGACAAGATGGTGGAAACATAAGAGGAAGAAGATCATTGCCAGGTACAGGTCAGCAATAGATGTAATTAGAGAGAAATAAATGATCTCTTTTAAGGGATGCATTTTGTTGTGAAGAAGGGTTGGCAAATGAATAGTTTTTGAAAGTCAGTGATGTTAATTGCTTGCAGGATAATTATAATGACACTGCAGAGCCATTTATTAATATGGGGCCATATTTAGTGGCAGGAAAATTGGTTTCCAGGCGATGACTTTAGGCATTCTCATTAGTTCGATTCCTACTTAGAAAAAAGATGGTTTTAAATGTGTGTAGGTGTTATTTTGCCACTTTTATTTTCAAAGAAGAAAATATATATTTGGTATTACATAACTACAACATGTTTCCTCAAGGATGGTGCCTTGAACCTGGTGAATGGTCTTTATTCAAGGAAATGGATTAACCCGCCCCTTTCTTGAATGGAATCTGAATGCCTTCCATTGACCAGCTGTTTTTCATGCTATAATTTCTGTGTTCCTCATCTGATTTTCTCCATAACTTTTCAACTCCGATAACGTAAAAATACAGTTTGTGAGCGGCTTCAAACTTAATGTGCTGTTCTTTTTTTTCGGAGCTCAAGCTTCTTAATGACAAGTTAGAATTAGTTTCGTGTACGTCCTAGTTTGTAATTTGTATTGAAGAAATTGCATTAAAAATGCATTAAAAATGCATTAAAAAATATGTTTCATTGAGGATAAGAAAGCTAATGTTATGCAATACGTGGATACCATCCTCGGATCGGGAGTCGATCTAAATACATCTAGTTTTGTAGGATTTCACTCCACAGTCGTCACAAAGATAGTAACAGTGTATTTGTCATCTACTATCTTCCCTCAATGTTTTCATTAATAACTTCAAACACCTTAATCGATCTGCATCAAACTGCCAACTGTGATGATGTATATGACCTATATGATCAACTGGCAAGTGTAGGTCTTCTCTGTTAAATTTTATATGGACCATATCTCATATTATATAAATTTATTCAGGTATATTTCACAAGTTTAGATTTTTACAGTTGTCACATATAGTAGCATTTGCTTAAACTACAAAGGATAATTATCTGGTCAACAACCAAAATGCCTCCGAGACCAGGGTAGCAATTTCCAACTAATTTTAGGTCATTGATAATGAATATCATAGTTAAAATTGTTTGTTAACTCTACTTTTCAATATACACCTACGTGTCACAACAGGTTGCAACAGGCTTGCAGCAGTGTGTTTATTACCACACTCACAGTCTCACTGACCTTCATTATTGTTCCAGCAGTCATAGAAGGTGGTTGTGCTCTCCAAATTTATATTTTGAGGAGAAAACAATTAATATGCATGTGAGGCATACTATATTAATTTTATTTTCCTACTTAATGATATAAATACTTCTGCTTAGCTGTCATGCTCTGTATTGTAATGATAAATTAATGAATAACTTTTCTGTTTATCTTCTAATTGTTTGTTTTCTTCCTTCAGATGCCTCGTACTTGTGTGAATAGTGCAGACAACTACTACGTTTGTGGTGAGGTGACCTTTGCATCACAGAAGCACCGTATAACTGCTAAGGTTAGATAGGCATATCACCTATATTTTGGATGCAAGATTGGTGACCAGGATAAGAACTGGGCTCCACACATATGCTGCAACAATTGTGCTACTAACCTTCACCAATGGTTGAACAGGAAGAGGAAAGGAATGCCTTTTGCTGGGCCAATGACATAGCAGGAGCAAACAGACCATACCAACAATTGTTATTTCTGCATGGCACCTCCAGTACAAAAAGGCTTGTCAAAGGAAAAAAAAGGGTCCATTGAATATCCAAACATTCCATCAGCTATTCACCCAGTTCCACATGGAGAAGGTCTACCTGTTCCTGATGCACCAACTTCGGTATCCTTCGAGTCAGATGAAGAAAGTGGTATGGAAGAAGAAGAGAAGGTGTTGTTTTACAGAGTGACCGAAACTTTGATGAAGCACACTCCTCTAGGCCACATCTCATAACAAAAGGGAAACTCCATAACCTTGTCAGGGATCTGCAACTACCCAAAAATAAGGCAGAGCTGCTAGGCTATCGTCTTCAACAGTGGAATCTCCTAGCAGCTGATGTGAAGATTTCAAAATTTCGTGACCGTCAGCAGCAGTTCAACGATTTCTTCGTAATGGAAGGTGATTTAGTGGCCTGCAACAATATTAATGGTCTGATGGATCGACATCGACTACGAACCCAGTCACTGGAGACTGTTCATTGATTCATCAAAAACGAGTCTGAAAGTTGTCTTGCTGCATAACTGCAATAGTAAATCATCAGTTATTGTGGGCTATGCACCACATATGAAAGAAACTTATGAGAATATAAAGCATATGTTGCAATGCATGAAATATGATGAACATCAATGGCAGCTTTGTGGAAACTTAAAGGTTGTTGGTCTTGTGATGGGCTTTCAGGGCGGATACTCCAAGTACTGCTGCTTTCGATGTGAATGGGACAGCCGTGCAAATAGTTCCCACTACATCAGGAGAGACTGGCCACCTCGTCAATCATTAGAGTCTGGGATGAAAAATTTTCAACATCCACTTCTCATTGAACCAAACAAAATTTTGCTACCACCACTACACATAAAACTGGGGCTATGGACAAATCCGGTCAGGGATTCAAGTATTTAATATAAAAATTCCCCTCACTGAGCGACGCTAAGATACGAGAGGGAGTCTTCAATGGTCCTCAGATTCGAGAGCTTCTTAAAGATGGTGACTTTGAATCAGACCATCATGGGGAGGAGAAAGCTGCTTGGGAAGCATTTAAGTTAGTGGCGAAGGGATTTCTCAGAAACAGAAGGGAAGGCAACTATGAAGAATTGGTGGAAAACCTCATCAAGGCTTACTAAAACATGGGATGTAACATGTCACTTAAGATCCACTTTTTTGACTCACATTTAGACTTTTTTCCAACGAACTGTGGGGCAGTTAGTGACGAACATGGTGAAAGGTTTCGCCAAGATATTTCATCCATGGAAAAATGGTACCAGGATAAATTGGGCACAAGGATGCTTGTAGACTATTTCTGGACATTGGCAAGAGATGATTCTTCAGTCCATTATAAGCGTCAAGCAAAAAGGCTGAGAGTAGATACGGATTAGAGTTTAAAACATACTTTAGGGTCCTTGTATTATATAATTACTAAATACATTAAAATATCAGTTATAATAATTTACAGTAAAAATAAAATGGAAACACTATATCAAATGCCAGAAAACTTTACAGACGGGAAAATGAATTATGAAGAGTGGAAATTTCTGATTCAAGGAACTGAGGATCACAAATGAGGAGAGTACAGAGAAAGAGGGAGATAAGAACATTTTCTTGACAGAGGAAGCATGATAAGAAAAGTAGTGAACATACATGCCACTGAGCATAGGCTTGCGGTACACGGAACTAGTAAAACCTGTGTCTGAGCGGTGGACATGAACATTAAGGATAGGAAGCAAGGAATTAGATTCCCATTCAGCTAGATTATTAAGGGAATCAAGAAATGGTTGGAAGAGACTAGTCATGAGGCCAAAGAGCAAAGATGTCATCTACATAGCGGTGCCAGAGTGAAGGGCGCACATCAATAGTATGAAGAAGAACAGTCTCGAAATATTCCATGTCAAGATTAGCAAGAACAGGAGTTAGAGGAGAGCCCATAGTGACACCGAAGGTTTGAGAATAATATTTACCTAAGAAGGAAAAGGAATTTGAGTCTACACAAAGACGGATAAAATCAAGAAAGACATCAGTAGGTATAGGGAGATAAAGTAACCCTTCAATGGCCTTCTCTCTGAAAAAATTTAGGACAACATCTTATAGGTCGGGAGAGAGCGAACCCGTTCGATAAAGTCTTGAGAGTGACGAAGTTGGGCAGGAGAATGTCTCTTCTATTGGATATCAAAATTGGTGTTTTAATAGAAGGATTGAATTAGTTGAGTCCTATGTATGTTCTGATTTGCAATTTTTATTGAAGAAACTGTGGTATTAATTTCAATTTGTTAACTTGTGAATACTTCTGATTCTCTTCAGATCTTAACTGCCTTAAAAACCTATGCAGCATTCTACACTCTCTTGTTGAGTTCATTGTGGTATACGGAGCTAGGAAGAATACAAAGGCACAGCACCATGGATGAAACAACACATATAAGAAAAACTTATGATGACGTTTCGGTCTGATTTGGACTATTAACTAGTAACAGTGAAACTTGAAGGAAAGGAACCCAGAATATATATAGGCGAAGGGGACGGGGGATGGAAGTGGTAGAGCGGAAAAAGGGAGCAGCAGTAGTGGTATTAGTAGTAATAATGGTAGAAGTAGTGCAGGAGTAGTAGAGGTGGAAGGAAGAAGGCCGCGGTGGTAATAAAAAAAAGCAGAGTGGAGTGTTATCGAAGAAATATCTTAGCATAAGTGATAGTGGACGTAGTCTATAAGAACAAGACAACAGAGAAGCACTTCATGAAAGCGAATGACCCAGAATGGCGGTAGTACAAAATCCCCTGCAGGACAAAACCACCAAAGGACAGAATCCACCTAAGCAGAAGACAAGAAAAGGAATGAAAATATAGGAAAGGAGAAGAGTTTTTGACAATATAATGAGATCACAAGAAGGAAAGAGCTGCTTACTCGCTAGCCAGGTCCAACTCAAACCCACCCACAACAGCTTATGTATTGTTCTAACCTGATTTTAAAACTACACGGTTTTGCTTCAGTGACGTTACTCGGGAGTGGACTATGATTTATATTAAGAATGTTGAGTATAAGGGATTCTTCAACAACACGGCGTCAGTGAACCCTATAAGAAGGGTACTCAGTTTTGGAAGATGACAGTAATCTTTGACATGGAAGAAAAGAACATTATTATTTGTGCTCCTTGAGTCTGTCAGAAAGAGAGCAGCCAGTTTCTCTGAAGAATTAGAGAGGATAAGAGACGCAGGTAATGGAGTTGACTCCGGAAGCATCTATGGAAAGAGATGTACGAACTAGATTACTACGAAGCGTATTAATTGGACAAAAAGTAAATTTGATGGCTAAAGAACAGTTGTTATGATTTAAGAGACTAGAAATATAGGGAAGGCAGAGATCGGGAGATTCACAGGAGAAAAGAGTTTAGGAAAAAAAGAAAGTCCGATTAACGTTTTTTGCTGTGAAGAGTGGCAATTTCTGAGTCAAGAAACTGAGGGTCACAACTGCGCAGGGCACAGAGAAAGAGACAAATAAGAAAACTTTTCTTGATAGAGCATGGTAAGAATAGCAGTGAATGTACATGCCACTTTGCATAAACTTGCCATACATGGAAAAAGAAAAGCCAGTAGGGGAGCGATGAGCATTTACATCAAGGGAAGGAAGCTAAGATTAGGATTCCCATTCAGCTTTGAATTTGATGGAAGAAGCAAGATTGTTAAGGACATCGAGAAATGGTTGGAAGAGACTAGAGCCATGTATTAATATTGGTAGAATTACTTACAAAATATTAAGTAAAATGACAAAGCTCCTGGAGAGCGAAAAGTTGCCATAATAAAATGTCAAATTAGTTGCATTTGTATCCTTTTACATAACATAGAGCCATGTAGCCAAAAAGCAAAGATGTCATCTACATAGCGAAGTCAGAGAGAACATACCCCAATAGATCAGTCTCGAAGTATTCCATATAGTATAAGTTAGCAAGAACGGGATAGATGGGAGCTCATGGGAACATTCCCACTTTCAATTTATTCATTGACAGTTGTTTATTACAACTTATTTTGAGTTCATAGAAGATGTGGCAACGGGAGGGTAAGAATAGATCTTCTGTTAAAGCTCCTGGGCCGAGGAAAGGAGTTCATCTGAGTTACAGTTGGTCCTTCTGACGGAATGTAACACAGTAAATACTACCTCTGATTCCTTCACGTTAGAGGTCTGGGTTAGCCTAGACTGTAGAGCGTCGGACGGTCAATTTACGGACATTGTGAACATTAAATTCCCTCATCAGAGGGTGTTCAGCAAGGTAATCCACTCGCTCCACTTCTCTTCTGCTTGGCAGTAAGAGAACTAACTTCCAGCCTACGCAGCGAGCTCAACATCTGGTACCTGGATGATGGCACTCTGGCAGGTACTGAAGAGTCCCTGTTAGAGGACCTACAACGGGTGAAGACACATGGAGAAGCATTGGAACTCATCCTCAATCCCTCCAAGTGTGAAATCATCACAACGAACCAGGAAATAATCAATGCTGTACGAACAATCCTCCCAGAAGTCACTACTACCACTCCTCAAGGACAAAGTGAATGACCTGAAGAGAATGGAGGAGAGAATAAGCGATCTTGATGCCCATGATGCCCTGTATCTCCTCACAAGGTGTCTTACAATGCCAACGCTTGAAGAGTATGACGCACACCTGAGATCAACCCTTAAGAAGACATTGAATCAGTCAATAGAGGATCGGCAATGGGAACAGGCAACCCTCCCAGTGCGACTGGGAGGTATAGGGGTGCGCAAAGCAACGCAGGTAGCTTTACCTGCATTTCTGTCATCGTGTTTGGCCTCCTGTGTATTAGTCAAGAGGATTGTCCCCGAACGCTTGAGAGGTGTGGTGGGAGCTCAAGACCCCAGGTTCATTGAAGCAGCAGTGCGGTGGAACACCCTTGCAGACTCCTCCAGTAGACCAGCTCCTCCCAAAGAGCACAAACAGTCCCACTGGGTCAAACCGATCATGGAAAAAATTGCCAACACAATGCTCACCAACGCTTCAGGAAAGGACAAAGCTCGTCTCCTAGCGGTGAAGGCACCACACTCAGGATATTTCCTTCTAGCTGTTCCCAATTCCTCCCTGGGCACTCGACTCGACCCACAGGCCATTCGGATTGGTGTTGCTCTTCGCCTAGCCGCCCCCATACTCACCGAACATAGGTGTATTTGCGGCAGGGCGACAGCTGATCATTTCGGACTTCATGGTCTCGTGTGTCACACATCAGAAGGGAAGTATGCTAGATATGAGGAGGTCAACGACATCATAAAGAGAAGCCTCGCCACAGCCCGTTGCCCAGCTCAACGGGAACCCCAAGTGCTGAGGTACTGATGGAGCCACCATGCTACCCTGGAAGGATGGTAAGAAGATTATTTGGGACTACACCTGTGCCGCCACAATGGTAGACACCTACTTGCCATACTCCGTAGCTGAAGGGGGTGGAGCTGCCAGCCACAGGGAGACCCAGAAGACCCGCAAATATGAAGGCCTTCCCCCTTGCTATAACTTCATCCCAATAGGGTTGGAGACCCTTGGAGCATGGGGCAAGTGTGCTCTAAAGTTTCTCAAAAAGCTGGATGAAAAACTCACCATAGAAATCAAGGACTACAGAGCGGCCAGCTTCCTCTTTCAGAGACTCAGTGTTGCGATCCAGAGGGAAAATGCCTGAAGCATTCTCGGCACGGGGCCCACTACCAGGGAGCTGGAAGAAGTATTTGATATGTAGCTCTGAGTTGTTATCTATGTTGTTTTACTCTCCATTGTATTCTTGTAAATAAATTTTGTCTTTAAATAAAATTTATACACATGTATACCTATTGGTAAAAAAAAATGAAAAGATGGGGTGGTAGGGGAAGTGGAATATTCAAATGGCTTCAGAAAGAAATCTAAATATTCTTCCTCGAAGTCTTTTTATCCACTTCTCCGAGGCTATTGGTCCCACAATTTACACCAGAGTTGGACCCCATCCTATACATACATACATACATACATACATATTATTATTTTTTTATTAACACATCGGCCGATTCCCACCAAGGCAGGGTGGCCCGAAAAAGAAAAACTTTCATCATCATTCACTCCATCACTGTCTTGCCAGAAGGGTGCTTTACACTACAGTTATAAAACTGCAACATTTACACCCCTCCTTCAGAGTGCCGGCACTGTACTTCCCATCTCCAGAACTCAAGTCCGGCCTGCCGGTTTCCCTGAATCCCTTCATAAATGTTACTTTGCTCACACTCCAACAGCACGTCAAGTATTAAAAACCATATGCCTCCATTCACTCCTATCAAATACGCTCACACATGCTTGCTGGAAATCCAAGCCCCTCGCACACAAAACTTCCTTTACCCCCTCCCTCCAACCTTTCCTAGGGCGACCCCTACCCCGCCTTCCCTCCACTACAGATTTATACACTCTCGAAGTCACTCTGTCTCGTTCCATTCTCTCTACATGTCCAAACCACCTCAACAACCCCTCCTCAGCTCTCTGGACAATCGTTTTGGTAATCCCGCACCTCCTCCTAATTTCCAAACTCCGAATTCTCTGCATTATATTCACACCACACATTGACCTCAGACATGACATCTCCACTGCCTCCAGCCTTCTCCTCGTTGCAACATTCATCACCCATGCTTCACACCCATATAAGAGCGTTGGTATAACTATACTCTCATACATTCCCTCTTTACTTCCATGGACAAGGTTCTTTGTCTCCACAGACTCCGAAGTGCTCCACTCACCCTTTTCCCCTCATCAATTCTATGATTCACCTCATCCTTCATAGACCCATCCGCCGACATGTCCACTCCCAAATATCTGAATACATTCACCTCCTCCATACTCTCTCCCTCCAATCTGATATCCAATCTTTCGTCACCTATTCTTTTTGTTATCCTCATCACCTTACTCTTTCCTATATTCACTTTCAATTTTCTTCTTTACACACCCTACCAAATTCATCCACCAACCTCTGCAGCTTCTCTTCAGAATCTCCCAAAAGCACAGTGTCATCAGCAAAAAGCAACTGTGATAACTCCCACTTTGTATTTGCTTCTTTATCTTTTAGCCCAACACCTCTTGCCAAGACCCTCGCATTCACTTCTCTTACAACCCCATCTATAAATATATTGAACAACCACGGTGACATCACACATCCTTGTCTAAGGCCCACTTTTACTGGGAAATAGTCCCCTTCCCTCCTACACACTCTAACCTGAGCCTCACTATCCTCATAAAAACTCTTCACTGCTTTCAGTAACCTTCCTCCTATTCCATACACCTGCAACATCTGCCACATTGCCCCCCTATCTACCCTATCATACGCCTTTTCCAAATCCATAAATGCCACAAAAACATCTTTACCCTTATCCAAATACTGTTCACCTATATGTTTCACTGTAAACACTTGGTCTACACACCCCCTACCTTTCCTAAAGCCCCTTGTTCATCTGCTATCCTGCTTTCTGTTTTACTTTAATTCTTTCAATAATAACTCTACCATACACTTTACCAGGTACACTCAACAGACTTATTCCCCTATAATTTTTGCACTCTCTTTTGTCCCCTTTGCCTTTATACAAAGGAACAATACACGCTCTCTGCCAATCCCTAGGTACCTTACCCTCT
The DNA here is from genome assembly GCA_009830355.1 of Cherax destructor. Lineage (NCBI taxonomy): Eukaryota > Metazoa > Arthropoda > Malacostraca > Decapoda > Parastacidae > Cherax > Cherax destructor. The sequence goes on from WNWK01013341.1 coordinate 53,270, forward strand.
TCCATACATTTATTAAATAATAGCACCAACCACTCCAAAATTATATCCCCACCTGCTTTTAACATTTCTATCTTTATCCCATCAATCCCAGCTGCCTTACCCCTTTCATTCTACCCACTGCCTCACGAACTTCCCCTACACCCACAACTGGCTCTTCCACACTCCTACAAGATGTTATTCCTCCTTGCCCTACCACAAAATCACAGCTTCCCTGTCTTCATCAACATTTAACAAATCCTCAAAATATTCTCTCCATCTTCCCGATACCTCTAACTCTCCATTTAATAACTCTCCTCTCCTATTTTTAACTGTCAAATCCATTTGTTCTCTAGGCTTCCTCAACTTATTAATCTCATTCCAAAACTTTTCTTATTTTCAACAAAATTTGCTGATAACATCTCACCCACTCTCTCATCTGCTCTCTTTTACATTGCTTCACCACTCTTTTAACCTCTTTTTCTCTCCATATCTCTTCCCTCCTTGCATCACTTCTACTTTGTAAAAACCTCTCATATGCTAACTTTTTCTCCTTACTACTCTCTTTACATCATCATTCCACCAATCGCTCCTCTTCCCCCCCGCACCCACTCGCCTGTAACCACAAACTTCTGCTGAACACTCTAACACTACATTTTTAAATCTACCCCATACATTTTCGACCCCATTGCCTACACTCTCACTAGCCCATCTATCCTCCAATAGTTGTTTATATCTTACCCTAACTGCCTCCTCTTTTAGTTTATAAACCTTCACCTCTCTTTTACTTACTGATTCTATTTTCCTTGTATCCCATCTACCTTTTACTCCCACTGTAGCTATAACTAAAAAGTGATCTGATATATCTGTACCCCCTCTATAAACATGTACATCCTGAAGTCTACTCAACAGTCTTTTATCTATCAATACATAGTCCAACAAACTACTGTCATTACGCCCTACATCATATCTTGTATACTTATTTATCCTCTTTTCTTAAAATATGTATTACCTATAACTAAACCCCTTTCTATACAAAGTTCAATCAAAGGGCTCCCATTATCATTTACACCTGGCACCCCAAACTTACCTACTACACCCTCTCTGCATGTTTCTCCCACTTTAGCATTTAGGTCCCCTACCACAATTACTCTCTCATTTGGTTCAAAAGTTCCTATACATTCGCTTAACATCTCCCAAAATTCTCTCTCTCCTCTACACTCCTCTCTTCTCCAGGTGCATACACGCTTATTATGACCCACTTTTCGCATCCGACCCTTATTTTAATCCACATAATCCTTGAATTTACACATTTATATTCCCTCTTTTCCTTCCATAACTGATCCTTCAACATTATTGCTACCCCTTCCTTAGCTCTAACTCTCTCAGATACTCCTGACTTAATCCCATTTATTTCTCCCCACTGAAACTCGCCTACCCCCTTCAGCTTTGCTTCGCTTAGGGCCAGGACATCCAACTTCTTTTCATTCATAACATCGGCAATCATCTCTTTCTTATCATCCGTACTACATCCACACACATTCAGACAACCCAATTTTATAAAGTTTTTCTTCTTCTCGTTTTTAGTAGATTTGTACAGGAGAAGGGGTTCTAGCCCATTGCTCCGGCATCTTAGTCGCCTCATACGACACGCATGGCTTACGGAGGAAAGATTCTTTTCCACTTCCCCATGGACAATAGAGAAAATAAAAGGAACAAGAGCTATTAAGAAAAAGAAGAAAAACCTAGATGTGTGTATGTATATATATGCATATATGCATGTGTATGCCAGTGTAGTGTGACCTAAAGTGTAAGTAGAAGTAGCTAGATATACCTGTTATCCAGCGTGTTTATGAGACAGAAAAAGACACCAGCAATCCTACCATCATGTAAAACAGTTTCAGGTTTCTGTTTCACAGTCACCTGGCAGGACGATAGTACCTCCCTGGGTGGTTGCTGTCTACCAACCTACTACCTACTATATATATATATATATATATATATATATATATATATATATATATATATATATATATATATATATATATATATATATATATATATATATATATATATATATACATATATATATATATAAATATATATATATATTTATATATATATATATATATATATATATATATATATATATATATATATATATATATATATATATATATATATATATATATATATATATATATATATATATATGTATGTATGTATGTATAGGATGGGGTCCAACTCTGGTGTAAATTGTGGGACCAATAGCCTCGGAGAAGTGGATAAAAAGACTTCGAGGAACAATATTTAGATTTCTTTCTGAAGCCATTTGAATATTCCACTTCCCCTACCACCCCATCTTTTCATTTTTTTACCAATAGGTATACATGTGTATAAACTGTCCACACGTAGATATACGTTCACTCCTGAAAGTGACCGAACGTATATCTACGTTTTTATTTACATTCGTTCAAATTTAGCGCGATAGGCCTGAGTCGCCT
>WNWK01013342.1:0-55747 GCA_009830355.1 Cherax destructor
GGATGGGGAAGATGGGAAAAGGGAGGGGGGATTGGGGGGAAAGGCTGGTCTGAGGAAGAAGACCAAGAGGTCCAATTCCTCAGACCGATAGCCTCTTTACCACGACAAGGAGCCCCCCTTAAAGAGGAGTACTCCTCACAGCCCATTCTACCTCTCCCTCTTGCTACCCTCTACCCCTGCACTATCCCCTGCCCCAGTTCACTGCATGACCTAATTAAATTCCTCTCTCTCTCTTGCTACCCAATACCCCTGCACCCTTCCCTGCCCTGCTGCGCTGTATAACCCTTGTAGGTTGAGCGTTTTTTTTATTATAATAATAATTATAGTAGGTTGGTAGACAGCAAGCATTCGGGAGGTACTACTGTCCTACCAAGTGAGTGTAAAAAGGAAGCCTGTATTTGTTTTACATGATGGTAGGATTGCTGGTGTCATTTTTTCTGTCTCATAAACATGCAAGATTTCAGGTACGTCTTGCCACTTCTACTTACACTTAGGTCACAGTACACATACATGTACACGTTTATGTTTACACACTTGTCTGAGTTTTTTCTTTGATTTTATCTTAATAGTTTGTTCTTATTACTTTTCCTTTTATATCCATGGGGAAGTGGAATAAGAATCTTTCCTCCGTAAGCCATGCGTGTTGTAAAAGTCGACTAAAATGCCGGGAACAATGGGCTAGTCACCCCTTTTCCTGTATAACTTACTAAAAAAAAAAAAACGTCAAAGTGGGATGTTTGAATGTGCGTGGTTGTTGTGCGAATGATTAGAAAGAGATGATTGTTTTTGTTATGAATGAGAAGAAGTTGGATGTCCTGGCCTTAAGTGAAACAAAGCTGAAGGGGGTAGGAGAGTTTCAGTGGGGAGAAATAAATGGGATTAGGTCAGGAGTTTCCAAACAGGAGTAGCAATAATGTTAAGGATAAGTTATGGCAGGAAAAGGGGGAATATAAATGTATCAATTCAAGGATTATGTGGTGTAAAATAAGGGTTGGATGTGAAAAGTGGGTTATAGTAAGTGTTTATGCACCTGGAGAAGAGAGAAGTGTAGAGAGAGAGATATTCTGGGAAATGTTGAGAGTGCAGGAATTTGCAAGTGAGGAGAGTTTTCGGATCCAAGTTTTGAGAGAAGTCGACTTGTGGCTTTTTTGGTGGATCTGCATCCAATTTTTGGCTAAAGGATGTACGGTTGGGATCTCAAAAGTGGGTAAAAATGTTGTGGAGGGAGTAGTAGGTAAATTTGGGGTGTCGGGTAAATGAAAATGGGGAGCCTTTAATTGAGCTATGTGTAGAAAGAGGTTTGGTAATAAGTAATACATATTTTATGAAGAAGATAAATAAGTATACAAGGTATTATATAGCACGTAATGAAAGTAGTTTGTTAGATTATGTATTGGTGGATAAAAGGTTGATGGGTAGGCTTTTATAGAGGGCAACGGATATATCGGATCATTATTTAGTTATAGCTACAGTTAGAGTAAGAGGTAGATGGGACATAAGGAAAATGGCAACAGCAAGTAAGAGAGGTGAAAGTGTATAAACTAAGGGAGGAAAAAGTTAGGGTGAGATATAAGCAACTTTTGGCAGAAAGGTGAGTAAATGCAAGTATGAATAGTGGGGGGTTGAAGAGGGTTGGGATTGTTTTAAAAATGCAGTATTAGAATGTGGGGCAGAAGTTTGTGGCTATAGGAGGGTGGGTGCAGGAGGAAAGAGGAGTGATTGGTGGAATGATGAAGTAAAGGGTGTGATAAAAGAAAAAGGTAGCTTATGAGAGGTTATTACAAAACAAAGTGTTGTAAGAGAGCAGAGTACAGTGGTCCCCCGAGTAACGAACACCCTGGAAATTGTACATTATGTAAGTATAATATTGTAAGTGCTTGTGGAAGTGTATATTTAGGGGCCTGAAATAGACTAACCTACGTGAGATTATTCCTTAAGGGAGTAAATTCGTTCGGTAATGGCACTTGAGCAGGCTTCTGGGATGAAGTTTTTTCATTACTCGGGGACCACTGTGTATGGAAAGTAAAAGAAGGGTGAAGAGAGTGGTGAGAGAGTGCAAAAGGAGAGCAGATGAAAGAGTGGGAGAGGCACTGTCAAGAAATTTTCCGGAAAATAAGAAAAAGTTTTGGAGTGAGATAAACAAGTTAAGAAAGCCTATGGAACGAATGGATTTGTCAATTAAAAACAGTAGGGGAGTTAGCAGATGGGGAGCTGGAGGTATTGGGTAGATGGCGGGAATATTTTCAGGAACTTTTAGAATGTCGATGAAGAAAGGGAGGCGGTAATTTCATGCACTGGTCAGGGAGGTATAACATATTTTAGGAGTGAGGAAGAGCAGGATGAGAGTGGGGGAGATGCGTGAGGCATTACATAGAATGAAAGGGGGTAAAGCAACAGGAACTGACAGGATCATGACAGAAATGTTAAAAGCAGGGGGAGATATTGTGTTGGAGTGGTTGGTATTTTTGTTTAATAAATGTATGAAAGGGGAAGGTACCTAAGGATTGAGTGACAAAAGAGATTGTAAAAATTATAGGGGAATAAGTTTACTGAGTATACCAGGTAAAGTGTACGGTAGGGTAGGAGGTTTTAGAGTGGGTAGGGGATGTGTAGATCAAGTGTTTACATTGAAGCATATATGTGAACAGTATTTAGATAAAGGTAGGGAAGTTTTTATTGCATTTATGGATTTAGAAAAAGCATATGATAGAGTGGATAGGGGAGCAATGTGGCAGATGTTGCAAGTGTATGGAATAGGTAGTAAGTTACTGAATGCTGTAAAGAGTTTTTATGAGGATAGTGAGGCTCAGGTTAGGGTGTGTAGGAGAGGGAGATTACTTCCTGGTAAAAGTAGGTCTTAAACAGGGATGTGTGATGTCACCATGGTTGTTTAATATATTTATAGATGGGGTTGTAAAAGAAGTAAATGCTAGGGTGTTGGGGAGAAGCTTGGGATTAAATTATGGGGAATCAAGTACAAAATGGGAGTTGACACAGTTACTTTTTGCTGATGATACTGTGCTTATAGGAGATTCTAAAGAAAAGTTGCAGAGGTTAGTGGACGAGTTTGGGAGGGTGTGCAAAGGTAGAAAGTTGAAAGTGAACAAAGATAAGAGTAAAGTGATGAGGGTATCAAACGATTTAGATAAAGAAAAATTGGATATCACATTGGAGAGAGGGAGTATGGAAGAAGTGAATGTTTTCAGATATTTAGGAGTTGACTTGTCAGCAGATGGGTTTATGAAGGATGAGGTTACCCATTGAATTGATGAAGGTAAAAAGGTGAGTGGTGTGTTGAGGTATCTGTGGAGACAAAAAACGTTATCTATGGAGGCAAAGAAAGGAATGCATGAAAGTATAGTGGTACCAACACACTTATATGGGTGTGAAGCTTGGATTGTAAATGCTGCAGCGAGGAGGAGGCTGGAAGCAGTGGAGATGTCTTGTCTAAGGGCAATGTGTGGTGTAAATATTATGCAGAGAATTCGGAGTGTGGAAATTAGGAGGTGGTGTCGAGTTACTAAAAGTATTATTCAGAGGGCTGAAGAGGGGTTGTTGAGGTGGTTTGGTCATTTAGAAAGGATCAAAGTAGAATGACTTGAGAGAGCGTATAAATCTGTAGGGGAAGGAAGGAGGGGTAGGGGTCGTCCTCAAAAAGGTTGGAGGGAGGGGGTAAAGGTGGTTTTGTGGGCGAGGGGCTTGGACTTCCAGCAAGCGTGTGAGCGTATTAGATAGGAGTGAATGGAGACGAATGGTTTTTGGGACCTGACGAGCTGTTGGAGTGTGAGCAGGGTAATATTTAGTGAAGGGATTCATTGAAACCGGTTATTGATTTAGCCGGACTTGAGTCCTGAAAATGGGAAGTACAATGCCTGCACTTTAAAGGAGGGGTCTGGGATAGTGACAGTTTGGAGGGACTATTCTAAACTGTAGTATGTATCTGAGCTCCTCTGCAAAACAGTGATTATGTATGAGTGAGGTGAAAGTGTTGAATGATGATGAAAGTATGTTCTTTTTGGAGATTTTCTTTCTTTTTGGGTCACCCTGCCTCGGTGGGAGATGACCGACTTGTTGAAAAAAAAATAATTATAAAAATAGTCCCTTCAAGAAGGATGCTATGATGCAGTTATGATTCAATGAACTAGAGCTGCCCTTCTCTTCCTTGCATCAAACCTGATTACCTGCCATTCCTCAGATGCTATATGACCCCTGTAAAGTGTAGTGCTTTTCCATGAATGCAATAATGTGTAAACGGGTGGGGTAGCACTAACCTCTTGACAGTCCCAGTGCAGAGTTGGGCAACCCTGCTGATGTGGTCAATGCCATAGCTCGACACTGCTAGGGTTTCTCAAGAGCTCCATTTGTCTACTAATTTTCTTCATTCCAAGCCTGTTACAGAATTCATTATTTAATTCACCTATGCTAAAGAGCCCTATAACAAGGGCCACCAAAAGCTAGCTAGTCCTGGGAAAAGGATAAGTATAAGTCCTCTCAATCCCTCATATATGAAGAGTCTGGGGTATACACAAGACAAAAATGAACGTTAGCAAATAATCATCAATTTAATTTTTATTCAACACTAAAGCATTAGAAATATATAGTATAATCATACTAAATAAGCCTGATTCATCTTGTATATCTGCACAGCAACATTTATTGCAAGTAATTAATATTAAGGACAATATTACTAGCGCTGTATAACCCCTGTGGTTTAGCGCTTCTATTTGATTATAATAATAAGGACAGTATTACTGAGCCCAGTTATCTAATTTAGTAAACTTAACCTCACACACACACAAGTAAACTTTAGCTTTGTTAATGTGCATCCTTCACTTTACCTCTTCATGGGAGGTACTTTGATGCTTGAACAAGACCTGATTACCCACATCCCTCCAACTTCCATGGTACTGTATGAATAAAGTGGGTACTTTTAAAATTCTTTGACCTGACAAATCACTCAGGATCTCGATAGAAAATAAATGCAACACGCATAATAACATCCATAAAATTAATAACTACTAACGTAAAATACAACACCAAAAAATCAGATAAAAATCTCTTTAAAATGTCAAAGTTAAATACACTACTTAAAGCTCCTGAGATCTTTAGAGGCACCCTAGTACTAATAATAACCATAATGTAAGTAAAAGGCCTAAGTAATGGATGAATAAACAGTGAAAGTGTTCCACAGCTGCATGTTACAAGGTACACAAGAGGGAGGGTAATAGCACCTGAAAACCAGTAGCTATGGGTGAGATGCCTGCCCATTCCTCAGTCAACAGATTTGTTGTCTTGGTGATGAGGTCTGTTGGAGGGCCAGACACCCATATCCTCTCGAAACCAGCATAACTTTTTTCTTGTCTGTAGGGCCTACTGGGCCAGGCACTGTATAACCTATGCAGGTTTAGCACTTCCCCTTGAATATAATTATTATACTCCACCTTATTGGAAATTACTTACTTTTTTCCAAAGTATTTTATTAAAATCAAAACCAAATGCTAAACCCACAAGGGTCATACAGCTCCAAAGAAAGAATAACTGCTTAATAAATAATACAAATGCAATTAATAGAAGAGTTATTATAATAACAGAATATTTACAAAATAATAAACCTATGTGAATCATTAAAATGGTAAAAGTTTGCTGACATAAAGAGAACACAGTTGGTGCAGTAAATCTGTTTCACTTAAGTCACAGGGTCAATTTTCATTCAAGTGCTATTAGCATAATGTTAATTCATGCAGTAGCACTGGGCATCTCTCTAGATGTTCATGGGCAAGTCTTATCTATTAGGGAGATACGAGAGTGCCAGTCTCTCAACTAAATGATGAAAGGAGAATGGCCAGAAGCACAAGTGTGGTTTCATTAAAAACAGCTTGCTGGCCAACTGCCAGAAATGAAAGGGCTGGGAAAGCTCAGTAGGAGAGAGAGAGAAACCCAGTGTAGATGGGAGGGTAGTAAGCTGCAGAATGAGTAACAGAATTCACAAGTTTGTTTATTGCCCTAACATCAGAAAAGACAGGGATCAGCAAAAAAATGACCTTTGTGCCTACTGAAGATGCAGCACAGCCAGTGTTAATTAAAAAAAAGGCAAGGAGATGTGAGACATTAATGGTTTGGACCTCCTGTAATGCAGAAAACCTGCTATAGATATGGATGGCATCATCAGGAAATGCATATACAGTGGACCCCCAGAGTTCGTCATTAATTCGTTCCAGAATGCTGCTCAAGTGCCTTTACCGAACGAATTTGTTCCCATAAGGAATAATGTAAATTAGATTAGTCCTTTTAGACCCCCAAAAATACACTTACAAAAGCACTTACAAAAATACACTTACATAATTGTTCGAGTTTAGAGCAGTACGAACTCCGGGGGTCCACTGTATATAATACTGATTAGAAAATACAGTTCTAGCAAACACCAGATAGTGTTCTTGGATCATATGATTAGATAAAAGAACTATACATATATGTACCATTCCTTCAGAGAATTTGGAGCCATTATTGTACACAGAAATAGCATGCAAGTGGAGGTAATTACAGTGGTACCCCGAGTTTCGTATAGCTCCCAACTCGAAAAATTATATAAGTATTATTGTAAGTGTATTTTTGGGGGTCTGAAAGACTAATCTAATTTACATTATTCCTTATGGAACAAATTCGTTCGGTAACAGCACTCGAACAGCCTTCTGGAACGAATAAAGTACGAAACTTGGGGTCCCACTGTATTAAGGAATATATAGTGGGGGCAATGGTTGAAGATAATACAAGTTTTATTCAAGTCTATTATAATTCTACTGGTCAAGGGCTCATGGAACCAAACCAGATAATAGGCATATGTTTGACTGGTATGTATTATGGGTATCTTGGTTATCACATAAAATTACAGTGGACCCCGGTTTACGTTATGCTCCAAACTCGAACAATTATGTAAGTGTATTTTTATAAAAGTGCTTTTGTAAGTGTATTTTTGGGGGTCTAAAAGGACTAATCTAATTTACACTATTCCTTATGGGAACAAAATCGTTCAGTAACGGCACTTGAACAGCATTCTAAAACGAAATAATGACGTAATCCGGGGGTTCACTGTATATTAGACTATGCATAAAGTCTTTGAACTAGGGATGACTGAAAGCCTCAAATACAAGCCCAATCCCTAATGATGTCAATTCCAGAAAGAGTAACTTGAAGTTAAAAGCACTTAGTAACCCATTTAGTTAAAATATGACAAAGGCTGAATGAAGACAAAGAAGGATTTGCCTAATTTGCATGTTCCCTAGGCAATATTTTAAGTAAATTTAGCTTAAAAAGAGGAGAGCAAGGAATTTAATAGTGTGTCAAGCTGGATTAGGGAAAAATACAAGCATAGTGTGGAACAAGGAATGACAGCACTGCATAAAAGTAATCAAGTTTGCTGTGGATACAGCAAAATTGAAGTCATGTAGGACAGGTTAAGTGGAAGTACCTTGGGATACGAACAGCTCAAAACTCGAAAATTATGTAAGTGCTTTTATAAGTGTATTTTTGGGGTCTGAAACGGATTAATCTAATTTACATTATTCCTTATGTGAACAAATTCGTTTGGTATTGGCACTCTAACAGCCTTCTGGAACGAATTAAGTTCGTATCCCGAGGTACCACTGTACAGTGGTCCCTCGGTTTTCGTGCATCTCCAAACTCAAACATTTATGTAAGTGTATTTTCGTAAGTGCTGTTGCAAGTGTATTTTTGGGGGTCTGAAATAGACTAACCTACGTGACATTATTTCTTAAGGAAGTAAATTCGTTCGGTAATGGCACTTGAGCAGCATTCTGGAATGAATTTTCGGTGAAAACCGAGGGACCACTGTATATTCAACAGTGGGTTGTTTGTAGTGTTGTGGCTACTAGCTAATTCCAGTACAATACATACATTACTGTATAAGCAGTGGAGAAATCATCCATACATAGAAAAGAACTAAGGGAGAGTTAACGGATGCTATAATGAGAAAGGTAGTGTAAAGTAACTACACATCCTTCAGTATGTCTTTGTCTTAAGTTAGAGACAAGGTTACTATTGACCTGAACATAAAAAACAAAATGTTTGCCCATAAAGAAAGCCTTGAGAAAGTAGCAGCAGGCCCTATAGACAAAATAATGTTCTTTGGACAAGAAGTAATACAGTAGTGCCAGGTAATATAAGTATATTCTGTCAAAGATGCCATAAATTGGCATTTTTAACACATTGGCCATCTCCTACCAAGGCAGGGTCACTGCCTTGGTGGGAGATGGGTCACCTGCCTTGGTGGGAGATGGGTCACCTGCCTTGGTGGGAGATGGGTCACCTGCCTTGGTGGGAGATGGGTCACCTGCCTTGGTGGGAGATGGGTCACCTGCCTTGGTGGGAGATGGGTCACCTGCCTTGGTGGGAGATGGGTCACCTGCCTTGGTGGGAGATGGGTCACCTGCCTTGGTGGGAGATGGGTCACCTGCCTTGGTGGGAGATGGGTCACCTGCCTTGGTGGGAGATGGGTCACCTGCCTTGGTGGGAGATGGGTCACCTGCCTTGGTGGGAGATGGGTCACCTGCCTTGGTGGGAGATGGGTCACCTGCCTTGGTGGGAGATGGGTCACCTGCCTTGGTAATACAGTATGTACAATATTATGAAGTAAAGTCCATCATGTGACAACCCCTCCTGTAACCAAACTGATAAGACAACACTGTTTTGAGTCTCTTAAGTAGCACATACACATCTCTCAAGAGAGGTTCCTTCACACCAGTGAGGGGCTCTTGATCCAAGGAACTGGATCTGACTTTGCTTTCTTGAATCAAACCTGATTGCCTCCCATTCCCCCAGGCACTGTATGACCCCTCTAGGCATGAATGCAATAACATGTAATTATATAGCACACACGTTCATTAACCACATGTTCCAGTTGCCTCTGCTCACTTAGAAGTAAATACATACAGTACTTGAGTGTTAGTCAACTGTTATGACCTTTGTGGGTTTAGCGTTTAGTTTTGATTGTAATAAAAATAATTTGTCTACTGTTGTAGGTCACATCCTGGTAAAAACCTCAGGACCACAGTGGAAAAAAAGTTACTGATAGAATTTCCTGAATAAATAATCCAAATAGAACCTGTTACACCAATTTACAAATGGAGCTGGTAAGATGTACGAGTCTATAATAAGTAAGTACAGTAGTAGAATGCTGGTGCATTGCAGATACTAGTCATGGTCCAAGATATTTTCTGGCCCAGTGTGTGACAGTTTCCCCACCATAAAGAATAAGAAGTCAATACCGTGGTTGGGACGAAACACAAATAACCCACACTCAGAGACTGAAATTTATGTGGATTATCTGTGTATTTCTCTATCTCATGACAGTAACCACAAGCCCTGGAGATGAAACTGCCCTGCCACTGGAGACTCAGAAGTTGCACATGAAAGGTTCTAGTATTTCATAAAAGGGATGATTCCTAGGAGTACTGTATATAAAAGTGCTATAATTCAAATGTTAAAATTCCTCTCTTATCCCTCTATGGACACCTCAGTGAGTACAGACAGCTTTTCTTTCTTGCATTTAGCACCACTCCATGTGCTGAATGACCCACATATACATATAATAATAATCCTATCTTCCTACCCACCATGGAGCATAGAAAGGAAAGGCTCTTGGCCCTCAGGGGTAATGGAGAAATAAAGTACACACAAATAACTATTAGGGAATCTTTTAGCAGTTTTAGAACCAAAGTGTACATTGTAATGCCAGCTTGATCTTAGTCAATAAAGACTGATTCAGTGGGATTGCCACTGAAACTTCCATTTTAACTTTCCTCTCACCAAAGAGGTGTGTTGCACATTCAGGCTGCAGCTCCAATGATAAGAGCAACTTATAAGTGAGGGGAAATGGGAAATTTAGGGTTAATACATATCATAAATCTCCACAGGGAAGTGGGAAATAAATCCTTCCTCCGTAAGGGAGGCGACTGAAATGCTGGGAGCAAGGGGCTAGTAAACCATTCTCCTGTATAAATTACTAAGTGTAAAAAGAAAAACTTTCGTTTTCTTTATGTCACCCTGCCTCGGTGGGAGACAGCAGAAAAATATAAGTTATCACAAGTGCATAAGAGTTCTTAGTCAAGCCTTCTCAGGCATAGACCCCCTGATATGAGCAACACTAGCTACCACAGCCTATGGCATTATTATATACCATGAAATCTCCTACTACAAAAATGTGGCTGTCAATAGGGAAGGGGGGTAACCATAATTTAAATAAAATAAAAAACAAATAATATGCATGATTTATTGTCTAAATTAAAAATTATTACTAGCCAGTATTTCAAGTTAATTTTCTGTACTGGTGAAAAAAGATTAATAAAGAATCATGAATAAGCCAAACCCGAGTTGAAAGATGCAAAGTAAATTTTCCATTTACATATTTACATCACATAAAACAAAAAGACATATGTTTAGGTGATCACAAATACAGTAATGTATTCTTATTTAAAACCAATGTATTAGTAGCTGAACACAATGTCATGTACTCATGATGTAATGTATAATTACAATCTTTTTTTTAGTTAGTGCACCTTTCATATATGGACTTTACATACCTTATTGGTAAAATAATAATATATAAAGGTAACATACTGTAAAAGAGTAAAATATAACACTTACTGGTAAGCAGATGAAGAGAAAGTAGTTTAACAAATTTTAACATTCATAAGAAATAGATGCAAGTGTCACAGCAACAATACACAACCGTTGACATACAGAGGAAGAGTTGCAATGGCTTTTACAACTCAAGATAGTGGTCCCTAATAATATAAACTCTACAAGATTATCAAACATAGCAAATTTATTAATTAAGGCATTGAACATCTAATTAACTAATAAGAAGTATTGTCTTGTATCAAGACTATAAACACTATTTCAAAAGATGTTTGATTTTCACACTAATTGGTTCTTAAATTACCCATTTGCAAGTGCTGCTGTGTGTAACTGAGACCACTTATAAGTTGGTGACCTGCTATACTCCAGTCACTAGAATATCTTTACTTTCACAACAATCTGCTTTAAAAGGACACAAATGCAACTAATGTGACATTTTATTGTGGCAAAGTTTTGCTCTCCAGGAGCTTTGTCAAGCCGTTACTAACAATACATAAGACACAGAGGGTATATATAGGCTTTGAGTGAGGTGTAGTACTACCTCCAATTGTACTACACCTCACTCAAAGCCTATATATACCCTCTGTGTCCATGTATTGTTTGCAACGGCTTGAGACAAAGCTCCTGGAGCGAGAGAAACGTTGCCACAATAAAAATGTCACATTAGTGTCCTTTTACTTAAAGTACTGTCAGTAATTCTACTAATATTAATACAAACAATCTGCTTGAATGATGCAATTATATGACTTGTTTCAGTAATGCTGAACAAGACTTCTATTTCAAAGAACTATTAACAAATGAAAATAGCAGCAGCAACCAAATTTATTACCAAAATTAATACTCTATTTCAGGCCAAAAGCAATTCTCATAACACTGTTGAGTAACATAGTACATGTTGATATATATACAGTACATACATATATATAACAAGTGATAGGTACTGTATATTTCAACCTCAGTCACACAGAGGCAGAGTTAGACTTCAACTTTTTGAGACCTCATTTTGAGGCCCTAAGCTGTAGCCTAGTTACCTTATAAGAACATAAGAAAGGAGGAACACTGCAACAGGCCTACTGGCCCATACTTGGCAGGTCCATGTCAAAACCAACCAACCAACAAAAATATTTGTCCAACCTACCCCCAGCCAAGGAACAAACCACGACAACCCCCCCTCCCCAACAATTGTGCAAGTCCCGTTCAAATCCAACCCTTCTCACTCACAAGAAAACAGAAATAACACTGCAGCAAGCCAACTGGTCAACTCTAGACAGGTCCCCCTAAAACCCAAAACCAATCCAAAACCTTGGGTAGTTTCAAATTTAGGTTGGATAAATTCATGAGTGAGAGGGGTTGGATTTGAGTGGGACTCGCACTTGAGTTAATAGAATCTTCAAAGCTTATTTCTTGGGTAGAATTGAAAATTAGGTTGGGGAATTATTCTGTTAGTGGGATGGATTGTGAAGGACCTGCCTAGTATGGGCCAACAGGCCTGCTGCAGTGTTCCTCCTTTCTTATGTTTCTTATGTTCAAATACTCCTACCCATCCCACCTACTCCATCCATGGAATATGCTTTGATAATCAGAGCACTATAAAACAGGGTATATACTGGAAGAGCTGGAGCACCTCGTCCATCACAAGAGCACCAAAGGAGCCGAAGCACCTGGTCCATCACCAGGGCGTTGAAGGAGCTGAAGCACCTGGTCCATCACCAAGGTATTAAAGGAGCTGAAGCACCTGGTCCATCACCAGGGTACTGAGGAAGCCAAAGCACCTGGTCCATCACCAGGGCACTGAGGGAGCCAAAGCACCTGGTCCATCACCAGGGCACTGAGGGAGCCAAAGCACCTGGTCCATCACCAGGGCACTGAATGAGCCGAAGTAACTGGTCCATCACCAGGGTACTGAGGGAGCCAAAGCACCTGGTCCATCACCAGGGCACTGAGGGAGCCAAAGCACCTAGTCCATCACCAGGGCACTGAGGGAGCCAAAGCACCTGGTCCATCACCAGGGCACTGAATTATGTATAAGTCCAGCCCAGAACTCAGACCCTTTTCATCAAACTAAAAAATGTGAAAGACCTGTAAAAGTAATCCCTACACACAAAACTTTTCATTACCTTGATAAAAAAAAATATGGTAATTTTGTAACCAATGGTTTCAAATATGTTACAGATAATTTCAGCATCTCTGGGGTAAAAGTATTTGCAGGGAAGACTTTACTTAAGTAATGAATGTAAAAGTGTATCATTCAGAGTGATCATAAAGTAGTTGTAAATGGCATAACAAAGTATTTTTGGTATCTCTTACTTCCTTTATAATAAACCACAATCATTAGACTACTGTATTCATTCAGGACTAATAAAAGCACAAATGATGCTATTATACACATGCTAGAACTAATATACACCGCTCTCGAGAATAAAGAAGTCCCGCTGGGAATCTTCATTGATTTATGTAAAGTTTTTGATACAGTTGACCATGATTTGCTGCACATTAAATTAACACATTATGGCATAAGAGGGCACTCCCTCAACTACCTAGTCATACCTTAGTAACAAAGCCAATATGTGTAGACAAATGGAGCTAATTTTTCCACACAACTAACTACAGTCGGCATCCGCAAGAAAGTGTCCTTGGCCCACTCCAGTAGCCTCAAATTCCAGACACATATACAACAAATTTCCAAGAAAATCTCCAAAACAGTAGGCATACTATCAAAGATATGGTACTATGTTCCACAATCAGCTCTCCTTGCACTGTATCATTCACTCATCTACCCTTATCTCACCTATGGAATTTGTGCATGGGGTTCATCAACATTCCATCACCTAAGACCACTAATAACCCAACAAAAGGCTGCAGTCAGAATGATAACAAATTCTCACTCCAGACAACATACTCCACCAATATTCAAAAGTCTAAAACTACTCACTGTCAAGAACATCCATACTTATTATTGTGTCTACTACATTTATAGAACACTACACTCAAACATAAACCCTCCACTCAAACTTCTCCTCACCAACCTTAACAGGATGCACAACCATAACACTAGACACAGATCACTGTTTGATGTCCCAGTGTCCATATCACACTGTGCAAAAACTCTATGCACATAAAGGGCCCCAAAATTTGGAATTCATTACCAGTAAATACTAAAGTAACCCGATCTGAACACCAATTTAAGACTCTTCTCAAAAACCACATACTCACCCTAAATTAAAAACTCAATATGTACTCAATACTTAACTTTACCAAATAATATAATTTAATTATTTACTATTGATATAAACAACCTGCAAAATACTTTCAACTTGTCCCAATGTTATATCCCCAGATTGTTAACTTGAGTAAACTTGCTGTCTGCTATAATTAACCCTTTCAGGGTCGCAGGGCCCTCTCCCAAACTCGTTCTCAGGGTCGCAAATTTTTCGGACAAAAAAAAAATTTCTTATGAAATGATAGAGAATCATTTTCCGATCATAACGCCACCAAAATTATGAAATTTGATGGAAAACTAACGGAATTATGCTCTCGCGAAGTTAGCGGTATCGATGACATTTACGCATCGGCGATTTCGCCCACTGAGCCCTATTTTTGGCAAATTCTAATAATTCAGTCTACTAAAATTATAGCTATTTCGCTAGAATTCCATTTGTTCTATCAATTGAGTATAAGAAACCGCCAATTTACCGATTTCAACTACCCAATAAGGTGGTCAGAAATTGGCAATTTGGCCAATTTGACACAAATTTCAAAAGATGCCAATTTCAAAATAGGGTCCAGAATAAACGAGACAGACATTCCTGGCACTCAAATAACATTTTATCTGTTCATTAGTTACGTCTCCAGGCCCCTCTTACATTACTTTTGCTTTCCATTTTGAATTTTTATTTTTTCAAAAAATAGAAGATTTACTGCATCATTGCAAAAATGGTATAAATAATATCAGCGCACTTGTGCAAGAATATTAGACTACCCAGTTGATGTGTATTGGACGCATGGTGTGATTTGTTTACTCTTGAACATTGGCAAAAATCGAACATTTTCGCTACTTTGTGCTCAGTTTCAAGGTACTTGTCATCGTGAAACCAGTCAAAATTATCTCTTATTTCTGTAATATATCATCCATTCTATCAAATGAGACTAAGAAAATGAGAATACAAGCATAAATACTATATGAAAATAGACTGCAAAGTCGCTGTTTTAAACCAAAAACACTGTCAGTTTTTTTTTCCTCATTATGCACTGTGTGGTGCAGGATTTTTTTTATACTGCGCACACTGACCGCACAGACCCATTCTCTCACATCTAGGCCTACCAGCTTGTTTCCACTTGATTTGAGGGTGCTAGAATTTAGGCGTACTAGTACGATGAAAACCCTGGGGCGTAAGCCGTACTAGTACGACCACACCCTGAAAGGGTTAAAATACAGATGTACAACCCACTCAAACTATGATCAATTTCTCTAGTAGTATTAAGTAGTCTGTAAGCCATTAAATTTAGTCTGCCCATAATGCCATTGCATGATAGTGGCTCTCTTTGCACTGCAACTCATTACTGTAATTATATAAACTCAATGTAAACTAAAATGCATTATTGTAATTACATAATCTCAATGTAAACTTGCAAGGAAATAAAAATCTGAATCTGAATAAATTTGTGCACATAAAAGTAAGTTTGTGCAAAAGTTGTAGCATCATTTGTTCATTCCTCTGATATTTTTGTCTCAACAGCTTAAGGATGTTTGAATTTATCCATATACAACAGTATGTATCCTTTATCCCTCTTGCTCTGTTATCTCTACAACTTTTGTAAATGCAAATTATAAGTAAATTTTGAATAAGTAAACAAGACTATAGATACAATATTGACTAATTGAAGAAATCAGGTAACATGATGCTACAACTTTTTATTAAATTCCTTACAGTATCAGTCACCTGATGAACAGGTGAACAATTATCAACATGAGTAGACAATATGGCATACTGCATGGCAATTTGATATTAATAAGGGATGCAGATTAATTTTTAGTGGACTTTGTGATTCATGAACAAATTTTACCTCAACTTACCAAGAGCTTCAACAGAAAAAAAATCTAGCACTCATCTTCATTTAAAACAACACTTGTGCAGAGTGAATATTCAGAATGAACAAGTATGAAATTGTGGAATTTAGCTGTAGTTAAGGTCTCCAGTTAGACCTACTACACATAATGGAACCATAGCTATTGCAACTCTTATCGAAACACACAGTAAACAACTAAATGTAAAGTAGACCGTTATATTACACGGTAGTTTCGTTCCTGAAAATGCTGTGTTAGATAAACTGAAGAACTTATGGAAAAAATAGGGTTACGTTCCAGGAGCCCCCAATAAAGTCAAACAACTTTTTTTTAGACCTCCA
Organism: Cherax destructor; assembly: GCA_009830355.1. Taxonomy (NCBI): domain Eukaryota; kingdom Metazoa; phylum Arthropoda; class Malacostraca; order Decapoda; family Parastacidae; genus Cherax; species Cherax destructor. Next base: position 16,060 of record WNWK01013342.1, read on the forward strand.
GATCTTTCAAAAAAAAAAAAAGTGAATATGTAATTGTTGTTCATTGTCGTGATATATTATGTTGTTTTTACTGCTTAAGATTACAAATGCAACAAAAATAATAGTATTTCTTACTTTAAATTGTGGGTGCTGGTGTTTGTCGATGACTGTGAAGAAAGTTTAGCTGTGGCTCTACTGGGCTGAGGTGGATGGTAGAGGTTATGGTACTGAAGTCGATGGCTGTACTGGAGTGTGCATAAATTCTGTAATGGATCTCAGCTATTTTACCCTGCTGTACATTATACAGCTGACAGTAAGGCATCAACTGCTCTAGACACCATTTCAAAGCACTGCTTCTAGATTTGTCAGGTCAGACAACATCCTGGGTTATTCATTACACAATCTCGTATATTCACCTCATTCTTTTTAATTGTACCAACTGACACTCTGTTAAGGCCAAAGGCTCTCTTCTCTAATATCTATTTTCTCTGTAACTCCAAGACTTAAACGCTTAAACCTTTTCTTGCCACTTTCAGCAATACTCGTATGCCTACTGGGTGCCATGATTGCTTGGCAGATACAAGATATGGCAATTAAAAGATCATGCTAGGCATGATAGTGGCCCTCTTAGTAATTAGTATTTTATAATATGTAAACCACACATTGTAACCAATATTTAATATTTCATAATATGTAAACCCCACATTGTAATCTTTACAGAGAAATAAACATTTGTAATTGTATTGAAGATTGCTCAGAACTGCAGGTAAAGGTAGACGAAGATACAACTAGACAAAAATTAGCTGTACAGTGAGAGGGAGAAAACAGACCTTTCGATGTTTAACTTTCTTTTTTTGGTGCACTGCCGAAATAAAGCATAAGTCTGAAGTACCCCTTTTCGCCAGTTGTTGACGGAAAATGAGAGCTTCCGGTCCTCCGCCTTCACAACTACGAGCGCAAACGATTTCTAGAAAGAACTAGCAGCTGAAAACATGGACGTAAACCTAGTGGATGTTAGAAGGAATGACCACGGAGAAAAAAAGTTGTTCGCTGTAGGAAGGGTTGATGGGAAAGAAGCGTTAACCATCCGCTGATGTTTGTCAGAGGTACAGGCAGAGTCGACGTATGTTCTGTCGTTGGGTAGTGAAGGGCGTGGACACGCGAACCTCAGTCTTCACAACAGGACTTTGAGCATGAGAGTTCTGAGAAAGAGCAGCTGTCAAGGGTTTGGAAGAGAGCACATTAGGTGAGTCCGACGTAAGGGCTTGCAAACTGTTGTGCAGTGGAACAACGGGGTCAGAGTTGACGTTTGGAAGCCAGAACGACAGGACACGCGTAAACACGTTATGGACGGAAGGCGACCCTCCTGCTTAAGATGAGCTAGAGTAGCTTTAAAAGGTCATGACCCTTATATTTTTTCATGTAGCGAACGGACGTTAATATGAGACGTATCCATACATTGAGTCAGGGAGATGTATATAGTGTAATCAATAAGTCATTGAGAATAGTAGAGTTACAGATGTGGCTTACATGAGAAGAATGACAGTACTCTACGAGATGGCATAACGGCCAGCAGTGTCGTCACTGTCGTTGGAAGTGATCTCAAGTCATTTTCGCCACGTTGTTCGTATGTTTACAGAGACCACGAGGGGCAAGATTAATGCTTTCACTATGAAATAGGAAGGCCTTTAAGCACGAGTTGTATAAGGATGTCTCTGCGCTCTTTAAAGGATTTCATTGGGAAAACCGACCTAATAAAAGGTGGCTGACCCACAGCAGGAAATTGGCTGGACATGTCGACTGGAGTTTGGAGAGTGCTTCATCTTGGGAGGTATCACAGCATCCCATTGCAGGAAAAAACACGAAAAACTCGGTATGATTACACTACAACACGTGGTCTCTCCAGCCGAGGCGACCACGTGACCTGATGATGATGATGGTTCTTCGTCCATGGCGCGTGGTCTCTCTCCAGCTAAGGTGACCACGTGTCTCGTAACCTGATGGTTCTCGTCCATGGCGCGTGGTCTCCCCAGCTGAGGCGACCACGTGCCCCGTGACCTGATGGTTCTCGTCCATGGCGCGTGGTCTCTCCAGCCTCAGCTAGCTCCTAGGAGAGAATCATACTAGACACGTATGCGATGCACGAAAGCTGGGATGGGGGTGTCAGAAGTGGCAGGGGATGGCAGTAGGTCTCCTTCGCTAACAGTGGTTTGACCCACAGCCAGGCTGCAGTCTGAGCTGGGGAATTTTTTTCCCCACCCGCAAATGGAACCATGTTAAGTTAATTTTATGAATTGTATAAAATTATGCACAATTTTTCAATAGTGAAATAACCAAAATGTGGCAAGTAAATCCGTGTAATATAACTGTCTACTGTATTACAATACTGTTCTATTTATATCGTTTTCAATCTGCTTTATTTTAGAACTTTTTTCCTGAGAGTAGTGCCCTAATATAATCTAGCCCAATCATCTGGCATTAAAAGATTTTAGAAAAAGCACTAGCTGAGAAATTCAAATTTTGGTGTATTCATAAGAGTCAGCACTTGCTAATACTATGCTGAGGAATAAGAATTAGTAAAAAAAAAAAGGGGCAAAAGACCTGTTACAATGAAAAAAAAAAAAAAAAAGCAATCAATAATATGCCAAAATGGAGGCAGAGTGAAGTCAGAGAACCATTAGAGGAGGAAGAGGATCACCCATCTACTTTTTCCTACTGCAGTACAGACTTCCCTCACTATTAGTAATTTCACATGTGCAATATACATTAGCAATATGTAATCACAGCAGAATTAAGTATTGATAACCTGAGTGAGTTTAGTACAGCTGCTATGGGCTTGGAGTGCATCTACTGAATAAAGTGAGGGGACACAGGCACTATTTCCATGGGTGACTGAGGTCAAATTATTGCTTTTTAAATGTAGAGTATCACAGTGGAATAATTTGTACCCAAGTGTATTAAGGGCCTTAGACAGGAATGTGTAATGTCACCATGGTGACATTACACATGCTAGGGCGTTGGGGAGAAGGGCGAGATTAAATTATGGGGAATCAAATACAAAATGGGAGTTGACACAGTTACTTCTTGCTGAGAGATTCTTGGGAGATTCTAAAGAAAAGTTGCAAAGGTCAGTGGACGAGTTTGAGAGGGAGTGTAAAGGAAGAAAGTTGAAAGTGAACATAGATAAGAGTAAGGTGATGAGGGTATCAAACAATTTAGATAAAGAAAAATTGGATATCACATTGGAGGGAGGGAGTATGAAAGAAGTGAATGTGTTCAGATATTTGGGAGTTGACTTGTCAGCAGATGGGTTTATGAAGGACGAGGCTAACCATAGAATTGACAAAGGAAAAAAGGCGAGTGGTGCTTTGAGGTATCTGTGGAGACAAAAAAAAGTTATCCATTGAGGCAAAGAAGGGAATGTACGAGAGTACGTATAATGGTACCAACACACTTACTGTATATGGGTGTGAAGCATGGGCTGTAAATGCTGCAGCAAAAAGGCTGGAGGCAGTGGAGATGTCATGTCTAAAGGCAATGTGTGGTGTAAATATTATGCAGAGAATTCGTAGTGTGGAAATTGGAGGTGTGGAGTTGCTAAAAGTACTAGTCAGAGGGCTGAAGAGGGGTTGTTGAGGTGGTGTGATCATTTAGAGAGAATGGAACAAAGTAGAATGACTTGGAGATCGTATAAATCTGTAATGGAAGGAAGGCAGGGTAGGGTTTGTCCTCGGAAAGGTTGGAGGGAGGGGGTTAAGGTGGTTGTCTGGGCAAGGGGCTTGGACTTCCAGCAAGCATGCGTGAACGTGTTAGATAGGAGTAAATGGAGACGAATGGTTATTGGGACCTGATGAGCTGTTGGAGTGTGAGCTGGGTAATATTTCGTGAAGGGATTCAGGGAAACTGGTTAGTCGGACTTGAGTCCTGGAAATGGGAAGTACAATGCCTGCACTTTAAAGGAGGGGTTTGGGATATTGGCTGGTTGGAGTGACATCTAAACTGTCGTATCTGAGTGCCTCTGCAAAGACAGTGATTATGTATGAATGATGGCGAGTGTTGAACGATGACAAAAGTTTTTTCTTTCTTTTTGGGTCATTCTGCTTCGGTGTGAAACGGCCAACATGTTAAAAAAAAAAAAAGTGCAATGAATAAAAATCACAGTTCATCTTGAATTCATCAATGGCAAAAAAATTCATGGTTGCTCTTTAATTAATTAATTAATGTAACAATATCTATAAAAATAGTACAATTGCTCTTGAAGATATCAAAAAACCTAAAGACTAGCTGCTCTTAACTGTATAGTGTAAAAATACAAATGTAATATTCTTCTAAAAGTAATAAATCATGTATGTACGTACTTTATAAAGTCTATAGCTGCTCCTAAATATATCTAATAACATACAAAGGCCATACTTATGTCTAAAGATATAAAATATACATAAACCTTAGTTATTTGTAAATGTGTCAAAACACAAACAAAAGTCTTAGTAACTTCAGTACCATATACTACATCACTCATATAAACAACTTACTGTACCTACTCAATATAAAAACTTTAAAGTTCTTTCAAACTTTATTTAAATGCATTCCTAAAATATACAGTAATCCTCATTTTGCAGTAATTCACTTAGTGCTATTTTACTTAATGACTAACAATACATTAGGGAACAATCTCTCTTAGCAAGAACCAGTCCCCTTCCTAACTATTTCTTACAGAGGCTCCTCATAATTAATTTCCAAAAAAAAAACAAGAAAAATCCACATAGTTTCTAGATAAACAAAAAGTATCCATATACAGTGGTACCTCGAGTTACGATATTTGTTAGAATGCTGTTCAGTGCCATTAAACGAATTTATCCCCATAAGGAATAATGTAAAATAGACTAGTCCTTTTACACCCAAATATACTACAAAGATTTAAAATAACTTACATAAGGGCGATTGGGACCATGTAACTGAGTACCACTGTCATGTATTACCCATTTTACTTAAAAAATGAACCCACCACACAAACCAAATAATAATAAAATGTACATTTTTTTTAATACTCCAGTTATCTCCCATCGAGGTAGGGTCACCAGACAAATAATTAAAAACTTTCGATGTTCCTCATTCAATCACTGTCTTCCAGAAGGGCAACAACATCACAGTTCAGATGACCCACCAAACTGTAACATCCCCAACTCCTTCAGGCATTGTACTTCCTACTTCCAGGACTCTTAAGTCTGACTAACTGGCTTTCCTGTATCCCTTCATTAATGTTTTCTTGCTCACACTCCAATAGTACATCAAATCATAAAAGCCACTTGTCTTCACTTGCTCCTATCTATCACACTCACACAATCCTGTTGGATGTCCAAGCCCCTAGCAATCAAAATCTCCTTTACCCCTCACCTCCAACCCTCCTGGGGACAACCCCTACCCCTCCTTCCCTCCACCCCAGATTTATACACCCTCCTAGTCATCCTATTTTCCTCCATCCTTTCTAAATATTTTTATATATTTATTTTATTAACACATCGGCCGTTTCCCACCAAGGCAGGGTGGCCTGAAAAAGAAAAACTTTCATCATTTACTCCATCACTGTCTTGCCAGAGGCACGCTTACACTACAGTTATAAAACTGCAACATTAACACCCCTACTTCAGAATGCCAGCACTGTACTTCAATAACCCTCCTCTGCCATCTGAATAATACTTTTGGTAACTTCAATCTTCTCTTAATCTACAAAAAAATAACACTTTAAAATAGAGATAAAAAAATCCTCCTTACAAATATTTCTTGACCAATTTTTACTTGAAAAATATTAGCCAACTACACATGCATCAAAAATATTACACAAAAAAATTATGGAACCAAATGAAAGCATATGAAAAGAAAAATAATTAAGTTGACTCTCTCTCTCTTTCTCTTGTATGAGCTGCAGTGCCTCCCTATCAAGGCAAGAATTGAATGTAAATTCTGTTTAATAACTTTTAAAGCTATTAAGCTTAATGAACCCAGATATCTTGCTGATATGGCTGTACCTTTTACATTGGGTTTGAGTTGTTGGGAAGAAATCATTCACAGCAAGAGCCTTGTCTTATGTAGCTCCTATATTATTCAATGATTGCCAGTGTCTGTTAAGAGCCAGAATTCTGTTCCTGCTTTCAAGTCTTGGTAGAAAGTACCTCTCTCTTCTAGAGCTTATAAGGCTAATGATTATACTCTCACTTTTTAGTGCAATATTTCTTCATCATTTGTTATTGCATTTATGGCTTGGTGTATGAGCACTTGTAAATTTCTTGAAACATTTGCTCAAAAATAATAAAATCCTAATTATTTTCCATAAGGAAGTGGAAAATAATAAAATCCTAATTATTCTCTGTGGGGAAGTGGCGAATAATCCTTCCTCCATAAGCCAAACATGTTGCAAGAGATTAAAATCCTGGGAGCAAGGGGCTAGTAACCCCTTCTGTATAAATTACTTAACGTAAAAAAAGAATGACTTTAGTTTCTTCTTTTTTTGGGTCACCCTGCCTCAGTGGGAGATGGCAGTTATATTAAAAAATAATAAAAATAAAATATAAATAATAAAAATGAGAATAATAATACCTCTCGCCCTTAACCCACATAAACTACAGCAACACTTGGCTCCACCACACATCTCAGGACATCAACCCATGAAGGCAGTCATCCCTGGTATATGTTCTGTTCACTATACTATACTGTATTGTTGAAGTCATAATGCCCCAAATGGAACAACTCAATGTTAACTGACAATTTGGAGATGGAGCTTGATAATGGTCGAAGATGGACTAAAATGTCATTTACAGTTTCCCCTCAAACTGTACAGTATTGTGCCTTTATTCTTTGTATTTTGTTGGATGACAAACTCTAATTACAGGACCATGTTCTTATATTTTCAATTTGCTAATGCCAAAGTTAAGAGCTAAGGGAAAAATTATACAGGAAACTTTCACCGGGAATGTACAGTAGGGCCCCACTTTACAACGTTCCACTAATACGGCAATTTCAAATTATGACCAAAACTTGCTATACAGCGAGCGGTCTTTCAAATAAGGTGCGCCCACCCGGTTTGTTTACATTCTCCATGAACACATCTCTATTATGTCCGGAAATTTTCCAAAATTTAAAGCGTTTCAAAGTTATTGCATATTTTATATGTACGTACTCTGATAATTATACTTATGTGTACCTGTACCTAAATATACTTACATACTGTGTTGGCATGCAGATACACATTAAAATCACTAAGTCTCTCTCTACTCTTGACGTAATATGTAATCTCTTGGGCGCATTAAATGTCATATATTACGTTAATATAGACATTTCCATTAATCCATCTATGAGATTTTTTTCAAAATTATATAATAAACATGCTACGTAACATATAAACAAGATAAATACACCCCACAGTAGAATAAATTAACATAAATATGAGATGTGGTAGCCAGGCGACTTGTAGGACTTGTGGTAGCCAGACGACTTGTAGGACTTGTGGTAGCCAGGCGACTTGTAGTCCAACATCAGAGAAAATGTGTCACTATAATAATACTGGGGGTAACTAGAAAATTATTCCTTTTGTATGCCTTCACTCAGAGTGTCATTTCTTCTAAAAATGGTGTTACAGGAAAATGGGAGTGTTTCTCTTTATTTATTCTACTGTATCAACATGGAGACAATTTGTACACAATGAAAGTGACGAAAACCAGACGCATTTGCCTGGTTTGTTTACATTACATGTGGGTGGGGTGGGGCAGGAAGGGCTGGCCTGGCTGGCTACCAAACTTCCCAAACCTGACATCCTACAAAAAATATTTTAAGGGAATTAATGAATGTATTGTATATGTATTCTATCGCTCTGGGGTGCTTTAATTAAATGTCGTAGTATATTACGTGTGGGTGGGGTGGGTTGACCTGGCTGGCTACTAAACTTCCCAAACCTGACTTCCTACAAATAAAACTCACCTCTCACCCTATATTAGGACTACAAATATTTTAAAGTAAGTAATGGGTGTACTGTGTGTGTATTTTACTTTTTATTGTTTTTAATGCCTAGTTCTATTGCTAACATAATATATGTTAGTGTAAACTTGTTATCTGGCATTTATATGCATTTATAAGTGGAAAAAAATGGCGTTCTGTTTTCTGGCGATGTCTGCTTTCCGGCAGTAGCCTGGAACCTAACCTGCTGTATAAGTGGGGCCCTACTGTATCCGATAATAAAATGGAAGTGTTAAAATGAGCTTTGCTTGGAGTAAATTTTTATTAATCTTGTTTCTCGGGAATGCATCTTTGTGATAAGAAGATTACTGTATATTATAATGTAAATATAAAATATATTGCACTTCAAGCCTTGACACAACTAAATCTAAAAAACAAAAAGAACATAATGCAGTAAATGCAGAAAATCTGGGTTGTGCTAAGGAAAAAATTACACTGGATTTATTGTATTAGCAAATATAAAATATTCTATGCATACGACGGCATGTAGTCAAAATATTTATATTATTTCATTCAACCCTTGTATTCTACATAAAATAAAACAATTTTACAGTCTGCAATATAATGTTGCTTCATAGACTACAATTAGAAAGCAATTGAAAAAAAACTTAAAAACAAAAATACACGAGTTTCGAAAACTCGTTATCAGGTCTTGTAAACCAGTGATTTCAACAACTGGACTAAGTATCATAACATATGATACTCTTGACTGAAAACAGAGAGCTCATACAAAAATTACCATTTAGAGTATGTAATACACCAATATACTACATACAGTACTGTAATTTTAAAAATATTACATTATTAATACTGTACAGGACCCAATAATAAATATAAAGACTTTATTGCCTCATTAAAAAAATCAAAATATAACAAACATTATGACCTGACTGTTAAATATATTAACAGCTTCACAGTGTTAACTACTGTACTTGCTAAGTGATTTAAGACGTAATTAAGTGCTGATACATTTAAACAAAAAATATTCAATGTACAGTGGACCCCCGAGTTTCGTAAAAACTTCACTCCTGAAGTCTGCTCAAGTGCCATTACCGAACGAATTTACTCCCTTAAGGAAAAAATTCACGTAGGTTAGTCTATTTCAGACCCCCAAAAATACACTTCCACAAGAACTTACAAAATTATACTTACATAATTGCACGATTTCCGGGGTATTCGTTAACCGAGGGTCCACTGTATTGTGTCTTCAAAATCTGTGATATAAAAGATATTACATAAGTACCCAAATAACCAAGTCACTAAATGCATTTTATTGGTCATTTTACAAGAATTACCAATGAAATCCTTAAAATGGTATTTCACATATCATACATTCCATCAACAAGAAAATTCACATGTGCATAATGCCTTCTCATCCAAATATCCTTGAACTTCCGATACCCAAGAACCACCGTCACCGCAAGAGCTATACAGAGGAGTAACCCTAATAACACTGCTCCAAAATTAATATAGTCACTTTCAGAATCTGTAGTGGCAGCATCAAGCTCATCAGTTGCAACTGTTGGCTTGGAGTGGATTTCACCAAGCGCCGGGTTATTGGTGGAAACAGCGGAGGCAGTGCTTCTATTTACAAATAACACTGGTGGGACAGCAGACTCTGTTAATTTTGTGATGCTGCTGGATATATCAGTCCAGCTTTTATTCTGCTCACTCAATAAGACACCGGACTGAAAGATAAATGAATGGCTTTGATTTTTGTTCACTTCTTTATCTACATTATCTTCGTATTTTCCATTACTTTTTTCAGTGTTCTTTGATATAGACTGAGCAGCCACTGCTGCACTTTGGTAATAAGTATCTTCAGATGATTTATCAGTGCCAACTTCTACACCTGTCAAAACAGATGTTTCTTCCTGTGGGTCAGCGCCTTTTCTTGGATAAACGGATTGAGTGGATTGATCTGCATCATCATTAGGCACACTTATATTAAGCATACTTACTCCTTTCTTACCTACAACTGAAGGTTTTGGGTAAATTGCTTCTTTTCTTGGAACAATAGGTTTCTTGGTACTGTATCTTGAGTCTTCTTCTTCGTTTCCCTCTGAAATCATATCACCATCAGTGCCTGCTGTATTAAGAACAAGATTAGCTTAGCAAATTAAAAATCGGCTGCCAAACTTAAAAAATCAGATTTTTATTAGAAATCTATCTGTAATGTCAATATCTTTTACACACTTAAAAGCTAATATATAAAAAATAGAGTACACTTCAGTTCCACTTAATATTAAAACGTTGGTATATCTACAAGTTATAAGCAGTAGTTATGTACAATATGGCACAATACTATCAAAGTAACATCCTTGACTGTATATTAAAGAATGAAGACTGCCTGAAATACTTCATATAATGAATATGAGGATGCAGGACAACAAATTTGCAAGAAAAATAATCATGAATAAAGTACAGTAAACTGCCTATTTAATGGATTAATAGGAGAAGAGGGTGTCTGCTAAATGCAAATGTCAAAATAGAGCAGAAAAAGTATTCTACTGCATACACAATACACTACCATTACATACACAAATAGTATATATATTGTAATAAACACTGAAAATATAGGAATTAAAAGTATGGTAGGAGATGACTGGTGTGTTACAAAAAGTTAGTGATTTTATTTAATTTCTGTATGAAGAGACAAGACTGTTTTACTGTGATAGTAACAAACAATTCTGTACCCAGCAGATTTTGACAGCTATTTTCCAAATCAATTTGCCAAACAGTTTGTCCATTATTTCCAAAAACCTTTTCTGTTTATTGAGCATCTTGCTCAGTGGGGTAAGTAGGGCTGGGGTTGGTGTGTGTATCAGTACAGTGGGAAGGCCAGGCATGTCTGGAAGGTTAGCTTTACTGGAGTTGTTTGTTGCAGAGTACAGTGGACCCCCGGTTTTCGTAATTTATTCATTCCACAATGCTGTTCAAGTGCCATTACCAAACGAATTTATTCCCATTAGGTATAATGTAAATTAGACTAGTCCTTTTATACCCCCAAAAATACACTTACAAAAGCACTTACAAAAATACACTTGCATAATTGTTCGAGTTTGGAGCATAACGAACACCAGGGGGTCAACTGTACCTTCCAATTCTCGGAAAAATTTTCATCTGCTCAACGAACTGTCCACAGTCCTCAAATTGAAAGCCCTTTGTGTCCACAAGTTTGAAAAAAAACAAAAACAAATTTATCTTCTAAAATGGCAGAAAAAAATTTCTACAGGTCATGACACCAAAAACTTTAAACCTGATGTAAAGTAGACCGTTGATTAAGATGCGATCCACTAGTACTTTTTCGCTATACAGCCTCTCCTCACTTAATGACAGTTCCGTTCCTAAGACCATATCAGTAAACGAATTCATCGCTAATCAAGGACCATACTATAATGATAGTGGGTTTGTGTCAACCATCTTTGATATTGTTTTAATGTCACCTTTGCACCACTTATAACATTTTCAGTATATTTTTAAATGTTTATACAGTAGTGTACTGTAAATTGCAATAAACAAAATAGAGGAAATCAGCTCTAATATATATTACGTATTTAGGTATGCATACTGGTCAGAGCCCCCGTCGTAAGTCCGAGTCGTTGGTAAACAAGTACGTAGCTAAGCGAGGAGAGGCTGTACAACAAATGAAAAATTTAAACATTTCTTCAATCATCATGCCTTGATGTTCATTTATGACTGCAAATTTAGGGGTGAAAATATGGACTACCATGGGAGCTTTACCCTCTGCCTCACAGCTAGCCTATGACAGGGTCTGGCCATTTATGGGAAAAGCCTATTTGCACTTACTGTACACAATTTCTCTCATCTCAATTCTCCATGCACCCACATCCTATACTATACTCGGCTCTGTATCAGCTAATCATTTTTTATTTTTTCATCATAATATGTTGTGTCTAGATAATAGTTAAAGTGTGAAGGTCATGGTGCCTTAAATAAATCAAGATCTTAGATAAGCTTAAAAGTTGTGCAGGTGTGACAGACAGTGCAAGCCTATGGTCTCAATGAAGCATCAATTTGTTCAATTAAATGGAATGAGAAGGGCTTGTATAATGAGTAACCCAGGCTGTGACCTGAAAAGAATGACAGAGGTCAAAACAGCTAAACAAGACAGAAAAATTACTGAGCGAGTGGATTAAGCAGAAAACCAAGAAAAGTGAGCTATTTAATTTCATCTTAATAAGAAAGAGCCTGAGAGTACTAGAAAGCAGTGTGCAATGAGGAACAAAGGCCTGAGAAAGAGTGCATGTTTAGTACAGACCGATTCCACAAGTTGAAATTGAGCAGTCGGTTGTATAATAATAAATTTTCAGGTGAAAGTACTTCTGCTGGCCATACAGCTGCAAGGAATTTCCTTAATGTATTGGAGGAAATTATTTCTAAGGGTGGCTCCAAGCCAAAGAAAGTTTTTAAAGCTGATGAGACAAGTCTGGGACTGCATATGTTAATACAATGTTATATTATTGTGTCCACAGAGCCCCTGCCTTTCACAGAGTTTATTCTACACATTCTTTAACATCTCTCACTCTAGTAATAAAATTTAAGAAAACTCTACTGGTGAAAAGGCACTTAATGCAGTGAGGTCTTTATTAGTATAACATTTCATTCAGGAAAGGGCTTCATCAAGTACCTGTACTTAATAAAGCTCACTCATGTGTGAAAAATACCAATACACTTCTTAGTGTCATGCCTTTTTTGAGTATGGATATCCAATTCCTGGATAAATTACGTACCTCTGTAATACTTTAACTATTATCAACAGCATGGGGTTTGGAATGCAAAATATAGCTACCACACAAAAGATATATTAAATTCATTACAAGGAGTGGAAGAAAGAATGCAATATGGCACAAGAAAACAGTAGATCACTCAAGGAATGATGCAACTCAGAAACTGTAGCAGAGTAATGAGTGCTGCTTCAGTATATACTGCAACCAATAATAAGAGAATAATGGGTGCTGTGGAGTGTGAGTAAGGAAACATTTATGAAGTTTTCAGGGAAACCGGTTAGTCAGATTTGAGTTTTGGAAGTGGGAAGTACAGTGCCTGACCTCTGGAAGGCTGGGGATATTGCAGTTTGGAGGGGCATCTGAACTGTAGTATCAGCACACTTCTGGTATGACAGTGATGGAGTGAGTGATGATGGAAGAGTTTCTTCATTTTAGGTTAGCCCTGCCTCGGTGGGAGACAGCCAGTGTGTTAGATAAAAATGTATTGGGTTCTGCTTCCATAAGTTACAAAAGCTGCCCATTCTACTAATACATTGTAATTTAAACCCATATAACATCAAAACAAGTACAGTGCAATATCATTAACTGATAAACAAGGTCAGGTCATCAAGAAGTTTGTCTGAATTCTGTAATAGAATGTTGAGAAAATTACAAAAATCACTAAACAAAGGAGACAATCTAGTAAAAATATATAAATAATTAATGAATATGTAAACTTTAGAAAAATTTAAGTAACTGGCACATCTTTTTTCAACACGTCGGACATTTCCCACCGAGGCAGGGTGGCCCAAAAGGAAAAACGAAAGTTTCTCCTTTTACATTTAGTAATATATACAGGAGAAGGGGTTACTAGCCCCTTGCTCCCGGCATTTTAGTCGCCTCTTACGACACACATGGCTTACGGAGGAAGAATTCTGTTCCACTTCCCCATGGAGCAACTGGCACATACGTAAATTAAATACAGTGGTACCTCGAGTTTTGAACAGCTCCCAACTCGAACAATTATGTAACTGTATTATTGTAAGTGCTTTTGTAAGTGTATTTTTGGGGGTCTGAAACGGACTAATCTAATTTACATTATTCCTTATGGGAACAAATTTGTTTGATAATGGCACTTGAACAGCCTTCTGGAACGAATTATGGCCGAAACTCGAGGTACCACTGTACTATTTAAAAAGATAATTCTCACTAGTAATTGTATCATTTAAATAGTCTATACAGTGGACCCCCGAGTTACGAACACCCCGGAAATCGTACAATTATGTAAGTATAATATTGTAAGTGCTTTTGTAAGTGTATTTTTGGGGGTCTGAAATGGGTTAACCTACTTGACATTATTTCTTAAGGGAGTAAATTCGTTCGGTAATGGCACTTGAGCAGGCTTCTGGAATGAATTTTGTTCGTTACTCGGGGGTCCACTGTATTATTCCACAGCCAAAATATACCAGCAAATGGTAATAAAGACTATATGTATGCAATAAAAACTTCTTGCTGCTGAGTTAGGTGTTGATAAGGTGATGTCAAAAGAAATTCTTAAGTGAGGCATTAAACAGTATTGCATTATATTTAGTTACCTTCAGTCTTAACACTTCGAGGTGAAGGCAAGGGCTCTGGTATTTCAGTTGTTATCACTTCTTGATCCAATCTCTTCTCATCTTCTTGGTTTGCTTGTACTGTTGTCACTTGCACATCAGACGTCTGTCAAATGACAGTGTGATAGTTAAACATGTTTAAATTATTTTAAAGTATATTGTAAGTCATGTTTATCTTGATTTTCTTTTGACACTCAGTCAAAGCTTACCTAATATTAACTTTGGAATTTCCCGAATTAGCCACATGTCGGTCTCAGTTACACACAATTTTAGAAGCACATTCTCATGTTTTGAGTGGGTCACCTCTTACATGCACAATAAAGTGCAACATATTTCCTTTTTTTCTCCCTTTCCCATTCTCCCCTTTTTATAACCTTTCCCTTATCCACCCCTCTCTACTCCTTACCTCTTATCTTGTTTTTACTTCTCTCCTACCTATTTTTTTATCTGTTTTCTCTCTCTCTCTCTCTCTCTCTTTCTCCCTCCCTTCTCTCCTTTACTCTGACTCTTATCTCTCAGCATAATGTGATGCACTCAGGGCAAAATGCTAGTAGAAAAAAAAAGCCACATAACCACCAAATCAAATAAAACAAGCTAATTATTAATAATAATCAATATCTCAATATTTCTATCTGTGTCTTTGTTTTTCCTGATCTCTTACTAACCTGCATTTTGATTTCCGCATGATCTTCATATTCATGTAATCTTGGCAAGAGGGTTTTTGCCAGTTGTTTGGCTGCAACATTCGGTTCATCATCTAATTTTTTGTCATTTGCATTTGGATTAACAAGGGACTGTAGATTATGCTCATCAGTCTCTTTAGCATACACTGACACAGCCAGCAGCACTGCGACAAAACCAGCTCTCATCACTCCCATTGTCCTGTAGTAAGATTTTTATTATAAGTACTGTATATAAAGAACTTATGGATTCTAAAACTCAATGAACAATGGTGTAAGCCAAAAGGCAGTAAGAAAGATGTTATATTTGCAATGAAATCTTCATTATGATACATCACCCTACGTAGTACATGATAAAGACTGATCAAGGACAAAACATCGTAAGAAAATTTCACTGAATACAAGTGTCTTATCACATTCTAAAACTGTTTATTCAATAATTTAAGTAAAGTTATGTGTAGCTTATCTACACACAAATTTAATATGAATTTGCCATAATTTCAGCCTAAACAAGAGCCAATTTTTACCTTCTCTACTTATCTTTTTATCATGAAAGTTGGCTGTATAACTCTTGTTCAATTAAGTATGTAAATAAAAATTATAAAAAAACTCATTTTGGATACTATTACATGGAGTTTACCTGGAGAGAGTTCCAGGGGTCAACGCCCCTGCGGCCCGGTCTGTGACCAGGCCTCATGTTGGATCAGAGCCTGATCAACCAGGTTGTTACTGCTGCCCGCATGCAGTCCAACGTACGAACCACAGCCTGGCTGGTCAGGCACCGACTTTAGGTGCCTGTCAAGTGCCTGCTTGAAGACAGCCAGGGGTCTATTGGTAATCCCCCTTATGTATGCTGGGAGGCAGTTGAACAGTCTTGGGCCCCTGACACTTATTGTTTTGTCTCAACGTGCTAGTGGCACCCCTGCCTTTTATTTGGGGGTTGTTACATCGTCTGCGAAGTCTTTTGCTTTCGTTATGAGTGACACTCGTGTGCAAGTTTGGTACTAATCCCTCTAGGATTTTCCAAGTGTATATAATAATGTATCTCTCCCGCCTGCATTCCAGGGAGTACAGGTTAAGAACTTCAAGCGTTCCCAGTAATTGAGGTGGTTTATTGCAGTTATGCGTGCCGTGAAGGTTCTCTGTACATTTTCTAGGTCAGCAATTTCACCTGCCTTGAAAGGTGCAGTTAGTGTGCAGCAATATTCCAGCCTAGATAGAACAAGCGACCTGAAAAGTGTCAACATGGGCTTGGCATCCCTGGTTTTGAAGGTTCTCATTATCCATCCTGTCATTTTTCTGGCAGATGCGATTGCTAGTGTTAGGGTCCTTGAAGGCGAGATCCTCTGTCATGATCACTCCCAGGTCTTTGATGTTAGTTTTTCGCTCTATTGTGTGGTTGGAATTTGTTTTATACTCTGATGAGATTTTAATTTCCTCACGTTATTCCATATCGGAGTAATTGAAACTTCTCATCATTGAACTTCATATTAATAACAAAAAAGGCACAATACCATGACTGGAACAATACACACACAACCCGCACATATATAAAAGGAGAGGAGCTTACGACGACGTTTTGGTCCAACTTGGACAATTTACAAAGTCACACTAACACAGAGGACACAAATACCCCTTCCTCCTGTCCTTTGTGTTAGTGTGACTTTATAAATGGTCCAAGTCGGACCGAAACGTCGTCGTAAGCTCCTCTCCTTTTATATATGTGCGGGTTGTGTGTGTAAACTTCATATTGTTTTCGCAGCCCATTTAAAGATTTGATTGATGTCTGCTTGGAGTCTTGCAGTGTCTTCAATGGTGGACACTGTCATGCAGATTCGGTGTCATCTGCAAAGGAAGACACGGCATTGTGGCTGATATCCCTGTCTATGTCAATATGAGGATGAGGAACAGGATGGGAGCAAGTACTGTGCCTTGTGGAACAGAGCTTTTCACCGTAGCCGCCTCAGACTTTACTCTGTTGACTACTACTCTTTGTGTTCTACTTGTTAGGAAATTATAGATCCATCTACCAACTTTTCCTGTTATTCCTTTATCATGCATTTTGTGTGCTATCACACCATGGTCACACTTATCAAAGGCTTTTGCAAAGTCTGTGTATATAACATCTCCATTCTGTTTGTCTTCTAGAGCATCCAGGATCTTGTCGTAGTGGTCCAGTAGTTGGGACAGACAGGAGCGACCTGCTCTAAACCCATGCTACCCTGGGTTGTGTAATTGATGGTTGTCTAGATGAGTGGCGATCTTGCTTCTTAGAACCCTTTCAAAGATTTTTATGATATGGGACGTTAGCGCTATTGGTCTGTAGTTCTTTGCTATTGCTTTACTGCTGCCTTTGCGGAGTGGGGCTATGTCTGTTGTTTTTAGTAACTGCGGGACGACCCCAGTGTCCATGCTCCCTCTCCATAGGATGTTAAATGCACGTGATAGGGGCTTCTTGCAGTTCTCGATGAACACTGAGTTCCATGAGTCAGGGCCTGGAGCAGAGTGCATGGGCATGTCATTTATCGCCTTTTCGAAGTCATGTGGCATCAGGGTAATGTCAGATAGGCTTGTGTCTACCAGGTTCTGTGGCACTCTCATAAAAAATTCATTTAGGTCTTCAACTTTCAGTCTGGTTAGCGGCTCACTAAAAACTGAGTCATACTGGGACTTTAGTACTTCACTCATTTCCTTGCTGTCATCTGTGTAGGACCCATCTTGTTTTAGTAGGGGCCCAATACTGGATGTTGTTCACGACTTTGATTTGGCATAAGAAAAGAAACACTTTGGGTTTCTTTCAATTTCATTTATGGCTTTTAGTTCTTCCCGCGTTTCTTGATTCCTGTAAGATTCCTTTTAGTTTTAATTCGATGTTTGCTATTTCTCTGACCAGTGCCTCCCTACGTATTTCAGATATATTGGCCTCTTGTAGCCGCTCTTGTTATTCTTTGCCTTCGCCTGTATAGGGAGCACCTCTCTTTCTAGTTTACATCTCCTCATTTTCCTTAAGGGAATTTGCCTTGAGCAAACCTCTAGTGCCACAGAGTTAATTTGTTCTAGACATAAGTTAGGATCTGTGATGCTTAGGCTATCTTCCCAGTTTATATCATTTAGGACTTGGTTTACTTGGTCCCACCTTATGTTTTTGTTATTGAAGTTGAATTTTGAGAAGGCTCCCTCGAGACTCATCACATTTTGTCAATCTGGGGCCCCCCTCATCCATGTCTGGATCTCTATTATGTTGTGATCTGAGTATATCGTTTTTGATATGATGACATTTCGCATCAGATCATCATTGTTAGTGAAGATGAGGTCCAGCATATTCTCCAATCTTGTAGGCTCTATTATTTGCTGGTTTAAGGTGAATTTGGTGCAGAGATTTAAAAGCTCGTGTGTGTGCGAGTTTTCATCTGAGCTGCCTCCTGGTGTTATCTCTGCTACCACATTATTTGCAATATTCCTCCATTTTCGGTGCCTTAGGTTGAAGTCCCCCAGGAGCAAGATGTTGGGGGCAGGAGCTGGAAGATTTTCCAGACAGTGGTCAATTTTCAGAAGCTGGTCCTGGAATTGTTGGGATGTTGCATCCGGAGGCTTGTATACAACTACGATGACCAGGTTTTGATTCTCGATCTTTACTGCTAAAACTTCAACTACATCATTTGAGGCATTTAGTAGTTCTGAGCATATAAGTGACTCTGTGATATACAGGCCAACCCCCCTTTGCCTGTTCACTCTGTCACATCTGTATAGGTTGTAGCCAGGGATCCATATTTCATTGTCCAAGTGATCTTTTATGTGGGTCTCTGTGAAAGCCGCAAACATTGCATTTGACTCTGTAAGCAGTCCATGGATGTAAGGTATTTTGTTGTTCGTCGCTGGCTTTAGACCCTGTATATTTGCAAAGATGAATGTCGTCGGATGGGTGGTATTGGTGGTATGGGGAAGGGTCTTTGTTTCCTGGCACTAATATCTGTTGTTCTGGAGTGGAGGCCATTGACTGTGGTTCCACTCCAGAAATGATTGCAGTTGGTGTACGATTTCTGTCATTTCCTGCCAGCTTTTTTTCCTTCCTGGTGCTCAAAAACCTCTCTCTCTGTAGTGGCTTTGGCTACCCAGGTTTTCCCATAGTCTGGATGTTCTGTGTCGTCTTGTACCCTTTAGGTGGTGTGCCTGGCAATATAGGTTATAGCACTATCTTTCCTGAACTGACGAGTGACACATTTCAGGGTGGAAAAGCTTACAGAAAGGGAGGTTGCATTTTCCTGTCATATGGGCACGGCATTTTCTGGGGTGGTCAAAGTTGCATGTCCCATCTGTTTTCCCAGAAATTCCATGCCTGCAAATACCAAATGCATAATATTTGCATAGGCCTGGTTTGTGTTTGCCTTGTTTGCCTTGTTTTTTTGTGACTGTGTTCCCTAATGTATTCCCTATTGGTGCGTGTTTTCCTGTCTCATTTCTATCTTCAGCACTAGTGCTAACATCCCCTTTTGTTCCATCTCCAACTATACAAACAATTTTATTTCTATAAAGTGGCATATGTACTGTACAGTATGTAATTAGGGTAACTAACATGTACAGTGGTACCCCGAGTTTTGTACAGCTTCCAACTCGAACAATTATGTAAGTGTATTATTGTAAGTGCTTTTGTAAATGTATTTTTGGGGGTCTGAAACTGACTAATCTAATTTACATTATTCCTTATGGGAACAAATTCGTTCAGTAACGGCACTCAAACCTTTGAAGAGTGTCGAGAGTTTCTCTACTCTCTGAGCCCCGCCATGGGCCAGGCTCGTCTGGTGCTTGCCTAGTCAACCAGGCTGTTGCTGCTGGAGGCTCGCTGCCCCACATATCCATCACAGCCTGGTTGATCTGGCACTCAGAGTTTACCTGGAGAGGGTTTCGGGGGTCAACGCCCCCGCGGCTCTATCTGAGACCAGGCCTGGTGAAGATACTTGTCCAGTTTCCTCTTGAAGGCTTCTACACTTGTTCCAGCCGTGTTTCAGATATCATCTGGTAAGATGTTGAATAGTCTGGGACCCCGGATGTTGATACAGTGTTCCCTTATCGTCCCCACCGCAATCCTGCTCCTCACTGGGTTTATTTTACACTTCCTCCCATATCTCTCACTCCAGTATGTTGTAATGACAGTGTGCAAATTTGGAACCAGGCCCTCAAGTACTTTCCAGGTACGTACATGTATATATTATCATGCATGTCTCTCTACGTATGGTTCCTGCCTCCATTACGTCATTTTCTAGGCTATTCCACTTCTTGACAACTCTATGACTGAAGAAATACATGTACTTCGTAACATCCCTTTAACTCATCGAAGTCTTCAACTTCCAATTGTGACCCTCTGGAACATCTTGTCTTTGTCCACCTTGTTAATTCCTCACAGTATTTTATATGTTGTTATCATGTCTCCCCTAACCCTCCTGTCCTCCAGTGTTGTCAGGCCGATTTCCCTTAACCTTTCTTTGTAGGACAATCCCCTTAGCTCTGGGACTAGTCTTGTTGCAAACCTTTGCACTTTCTCTAATTTCTTGACATGCTTGACCAGGTGTAGATTCCAAACTGGTGCTGCATACTCCAATATGGGCCTGACGTACATGGTGTACAGAGTCTTGAACAATTCCTTATTGAGGTATTGGAACGCTATTCTTAGGTTTGCCAGGCGCCCATATGCTGCAGCAGTTATCTGGTTGATGTGCGCCTCAGGAGATGTGCTCGGTATTTTACTCACCAAGATCTTTTTCCTTGTGTGAGGTTTGCAGTCTTTGGCCACCTAGACTATACTCTGTCTGCAGTCTTCTTTGCCCTTCCATGATCTTCATGACTTTGCATTTGCTAATGACTTCTCAAATTCTGAGTTAGAATTAGAAAATGGTAGGGAAAATGGAAACTATCTGTGGGAGATTGTATGCATCTGAATTACAGAATGTGTCCAGTAAAGAACAATCCTTGTATGTCGTGTGAAAATGTGACAGCCAGCATTGAACACAAAGGGTAAGATGATGTGAGAAATTAAAGATTTGTATTATTCAAATTTCTAAGACGAGCAGGGTCCCACAAGGGTCAGTCCTAGGACCAGTGCTATTTTTGGTATACGTGAATGACATGATGGAAGGGATAGACTCAGAAGTGTCCCTGTTTGCAGATGATGTGAAGTTAATGAGGAGAATTAAATCAGATGAGGATCAGACAGGACTACAAAGAGACCTGGATAGGCTGGACACTTGGTCCAGCAACTGGCTTCTCGAGTTTAACACCGCTAAATGCAAAGTCATGAAGATCGGGGAAGGGCAAAGAAGACCGCAGACAGAGTATAGGCTAGGTGAGTATAACACCGAGCAAGTCTCCGGAAGCATACATCAACCAGATAACTGGTGCAGCATATGGGCGCCTGGCAAACTTGAGAATAGTTTTCCGATACCTTAGTAAGGAACTGTTCAAGGCACTGTACACTGTGTACGTCAGGCCCATATTGGAGTATGCAGCACCAGCTTGGAACCCACACCTGGTCAAACACATCAAGAAATTAGAGAAAGTGCAAAGGTTTGCAACAAGGTTAGTTCCGAAGCTAAGGGAAATGTCCTATGAAGAAAGGTTAAGGGAAATCGGCCTGATGACACTGGAGGACAGGAGGGTTAGGGAAGACATGATAATGACATATAAAATACTGCGTGGAATAGATAAGGTGGACAGAGACAGGATGTTCCAGAGGGGACACAAAAACAAGGGGTCACAATTGGAAGTTGAAGACTCCTATGAGTCAAAAGGATGTTAGGAAGTACTTCTTCAGTCACAGAGTTGTCAGGAAGTGGAATAGTCTGGAAAGTGAGGTAGTGGAGGCAGGAACCATACATAGCTTTAAGACAAGGTATGATAAGGCTCATGGAGCAGGGAGAGAGAGGACCTAGTAGCGGTCAGTGAAGAGGCGGGGTCAGGAGCTAAGTCTTGACCCCTGCAACCACAATTAGGTGAGTACAATTAGGCGAGTACATGGAAAGAATGTAGATAACAGCAGTAAGAATATACAATTCAGCTGTGAAAAAACTAGTCTACTGCATCAATCATCATCAGATCACACACAAAAAACTTAAATAACTATGTACAGAATCACTATCAAGGAAGACTGAGAGTCTTGTGTAAATGCAACAGTAGTATGTTAGGAAATTATCAAGAACAAGTACCCGTGCAAAGAGAAGAGAGACTTTGGACCACAGGGATTTCCCATGGTGGTTGGGAGAGAAAAAAAAAAAAAGATATACAGTGTGACCCCCAGTGTTCGTCCTGCTCCAAACTCGCCCTTTTATGCAAGTGTATTTTTTTAAATGCTCTTGTGTATGTATTTTTGGGGGTCTAAATGGACTAGTCTACTTTACATTATTCCTTATGGGGATAAATTCGTTTGGTAATGGCACTTGAACAGCATTCTGGAACGAAAAAAATCACGAAAACCGGGGCTCCACTGTACTAGATAAATAAAAAGCCTCCATAAGTGAAAAGTGAAGGGACACAATGAGAAGGCACAATGACTGAAACTTAAATTTCATTAAGTCCAAAATCATTTCATATTATGATTATATCGCCAATCACCTAGATACCCATCAGTTGTACAACCCAGGGCAACACGGGTTTAGAGCAGGTCGCTCCTGCCTGTTCCAGCTACTGGACCACTATGACAAGGTCCTGGATGCTGTAGAGGATAAACAAAATACAGATGTAGTATACACAGACTTTGCAAAAGCTTTCGACAAGTGTGACCATGGTGTAATAGCGCACAAAATGCGTGATAAAGGAATAACAGGAAAAGTTGGTAGATGGATCTATAACTTCCTGACAAATAGAACACAAGGAGTAATAGTAAACAGAGTAAAGTCCGAGGCAGCTACATTGCTCTGTTCCACAAGGCACAGTACTCCCATTCTATTCCTCATCCTCATATCTGACATAGACAGAGATGTAAGCCATAGCTCCGTGTCTTCCTTTGCGGATGACACCCTGATTGCCATGGCAATGACCTCCATTAAAGACATGCAAGACTTCAAGCGGACAAAACTAAATCTACAAATGGGCTACTCAAAACAATATGAAGCTCAATGAGGAGGAATTTCAACTACTCAGATATGGAAAACTTGAGAAAATTAAAAATATATCAGGGTATACGACAAATTCTAACCATACAATAGAGCGAAAAAGTAATGTGAAGGACCAGGGAGTGATAATGTCAGAGGATCTTGCCTTCAAAGACCACAACAATATATCTACCACATCTGGTAGGAAAATGATAGGATGGTTAATGAGAACCTTCAAAACTAGGGACGCCAAGCCCATGATGATTCTCTTCAAATCGCTTGTTCTCTCTAGGCTCGAATACTGCTGTACACTAACGGCCCCCTTCAAGGCTGGCAACATTGCTGACCTGTAGTGTACAAAGAACTTTCACTGCACACATAAGTACAATAAGGCACCTAAATTACTGGGAACAGTTGAAGGTCCTTGATCTGCATTCCCTGGAATGCGGGTGAGAGAGATACATGATAATACTATACACTTGGAAAATCCTAGAAGGATTAGTACCAAACTTGCACACGAAAATCACTCCCTATGAAAGCAAAAGACTCGGCAGGAGATGCAACATTCCCCCAATGAAAAGCAGGGGCGCCACGAGTACATTGAGAGAACACAATAAGTGTCCGGGGCCCAAGACTGTTCAACTGCCTCCCAGCATACATAAGGGGGATTACCAACAGACTCCTGGCTGTCTTCAAGAAGGCCCTGGACTGGCACCTAAAGTCAATACCTGACCAACCAGGCTGTAGTTCATACGTCAGTCTGTGTGCAGCCATCAGTAACAGCCTGGTTGATCAGACCCTGATCCACCATGAGGCTTGGTCTCAGACCGAGCCACAGGGGCGTTGACCCCCAAAACCCTCTCCAGGTATACAATACCTAAAGAAAGTAGTGCAAAACTTGTGGGTAAAATAATTCTACAGATTTTATTACAACAGCCATGGAAATGAAGAGATAAAAGAGAAAGAACATCTCTATCCCATAATAAAGGAATTCAGACTCTGCCTATAAGTTTTCTGCCTTTTCTCCTGTAGGATCCTCCTCAACTTTAACCTTGAATTGGTCTATTACACTAGAGTACTGGAAGTAACTTGGTCAAATACAGTAATTTATTAACAACTAAAACAAATATAAGATGAATCTTTATGCCTGGATGTATTTTATATATATTATTATATGTTCACTACAAGATTAGAGAACAAGCTAAGTATAATATAAAATATAAATGGTTACCCAAGAGCTCCATCATACTGGATGGTTGCTTATGTAACTTTGCTATATTAGCTTAACGTCAAAAATTTGTGGCCTGGTGGCAAAAGCTCTCGCTTCACACCCTGAGGGTCCATGGTTCAATTCCCAAGAAGGGTGGAAACATTGGGAGTTTCCTTACACCAGTTGTCTATGTTCACCCATCAGTAAAATGGTACCTGGGTGTGTTATGTTATTAATGTCAGCTAGGCCTGTATACCTTGTACATGTACTTGTAGAAAATAAGATAATATTATTATATTTACAGCAAATCAATCAAAACTACACATTAAACCCACAAAGATCATACAAGGACCCCAACAGAAATAGGCAATTTACACTACGTACATACGATAATTGTACTTATATGTGTACTTGTGCCTAAATAAACTTACAGAATCTTCACAGCAGAACTGGAGTTTCTGACAGGATGATAAATTTCCCTACAAGACTCAACAGCAAACATTCAGCTCTCCTACATCAACATTTACTTCATAAACTCACACTTAGGATTAGGATAATGCAACTATCACAGGAGGGAAACAGATATTTAAATCCTTCTGAGGGATTTTTGCAGACTATTCTAGGTTAAGTCATCACTGATTTATATATAAAAGCATTATACAACATTGCAGTTTATAATCATAAATACAAGTTACTTCATTAATGTCCTGTAATACTGTATGCAGCTTAAACTAAATAAAACCTAAGTAATTAGGAAACGTTTTGAGAGGGATGGATATATGACCATAACATTTATAGTACAATAGTACACAAGAATGTTACTTAATAAGAGGACATAACTATACGTATATTAAATGCATTGTGCTTGTTAAATTGATTCAGTGTGATATTATCAGCTACCTTAATTTACTTGAAAGCAACAACAACAACAACTTTAAATTAGTACACATGAATTCAAAATTTTGACAATACGTCATTGTATAAAGACCTTTCCTCTTTATTACTCATTTAAGCAGTTCTCTAAATACATCGTAACAGTTCATTAGGCATTAGCAGCGCAAATATTATGTAGTTTATGTTAGAGAAAGTATTATTTCCCAGCAGGATGTGTAGTGCTCAACCAGCACTCACTCTCTCGTCTCTTATAACAACTACTATCAGGAAAACTACATATATACAGTAGACTCAGCCCACCACACACATATATCACTCATATATCCTCCAAATCACGTCACAATTACCTTGTCACATCACACATGGAAGGCTGAGTAAGGAGTCAGTGGTGAGTGTTGGGCAGCTGTGACGTTACTCATCATCATCTTGACAACCACAAAAAAAAAGATCTATTGTTCCAACCTTGTAAAATAATGTAGATATTATGTGGATCAGGGAAGACACGCTCTGATATATCTAACATTGATAATATAACAATTTTACTGGGAGAGCAATGAGTCACTTGACTTTTTTTTATTTTGGGTTATCCAGGGTAATTTACTCCTGGTAGTGACCAGCGGAGAGGCGGGGCCAGGAGCTGTGAATCGACCCCTGCAATCATAAATAGGTGAGTACATGTTACCAGGTATACTCCATGTATGATAATTATACTTATGTGTACCTGTGGCTAAATAAACGTACTTAACCAGTCAAGAGAAACATTATATTAGCACTAACAGGCAAATATACAGACACAAACATAAGTAGACAGATACATAATGTTTGTTTAAATTAAAATCAATGATAAAAATGTTTTACATACAGTATATTTACAGTTTCATCTCATAATTAGTAGAGGAACACAAGGTTGGTATGTGAAGATGATTTAATTATTTTGTTTTTAAAAATACTTTTCACATTATGGGAATACCTTTATCTCTATGCTATTACAATATATATATATATATATATATATATATATATATATATATATATATATATATATATATATATATATACGTATATATATATTATATATCAATAACAACATTGCGACTAGCCAAGGACTCGAACCCATGTTTTGGCTCGCCTCATGGTAGGCGAAAACCACATGACGCTCTAACCCACAGGACCACCAAATCCTACAAGAATCACGCACCCACCAGAGCTAGGTGTTTTACCGTGATCCGAGGACATACGGTGGTGTGGATGCCTCTGAGCTAATTTCATTCTACTCCCCGTTTGGTATACTAGCCTCAACAAGCAGTATTTTATATTATTGTAACCACGAACAAGTGGTATTGATCAATAACAACACCGTGACTAGCCAAGAACTCGAACCCATGTTGTTTTGGCCCGCCTCATGGTGAGCGAAACCCACATGACGCTCTAACCCACAGGACCACCAAATCCTGCATGTCTAACAATTCTCAAAGGTCGAAATTATATATTTACTACATACAAACAACAGCATGTAAAAAACATTGGTCTACATTCGGCAAACACTTGGCCTGTTTTGTGTCGTGTGTACTCGCCTATTTGTATTCACCTATTTGTGGTTGCAGGGGTTGAGACAGCTCCTGGCCCCTCCTCTTCACTGATCTCTATTAGGTCCTCTCTCTCCCTGCTTCATAGTGCCTCCACTACATCACTTGCCAGACTATTCCACTTCCTGACAACTCTATGACTAAAGAAATACTTCCTAACATCTCTTTGACTCATCTGAGTCTTCAACTTCCAATTGTGACCCCTTGTTTCTGTGTCCCATCTCTGGAACATCCTCTCTCTATCCACCTTGTCAATTCCTCGCAGTATTTTGTATGTCGTTATCATGTCTCCCCTAACCCTCCTGTCCTCCAGTGTCGTCAGGCCGGTTTCCCTTAACCTTTCTTCGTAGGGCATTCCTCTTAGCTCTGGAACTAGCCTTGTTGCAAACCTTTGCACTTTCTCTAATTTTTTGACGTGCTTGACCAGGTGTGGGTTCCAAACTGGTGCTGCATACTCCAATATGGGCCTGACGTACACGGTGTAGTGTTGAACGATTCTTTACTCAGCTACCGGAACGCTATTCTCCGGTTTGCCCGGCGTGAGTGTGTGTATTCACCTTTATGAGTGGTTGCAGGGGTCGAGTCACAGCTCCTGGCCCCGCCTCTTCGCTGGTCGCTACTGGGTCACTCTCCCTGCTCCATGAGCTTTATCATACCTCTTCTTAAAACTATGTTTGGATCCTGCCTCCACTACATCACTCTGCAGATTGTTCCACTTCCTGTAAATTCTATAACTGAAGGAATACTTTCTAATATTCCTGTGACTCATCTGAGTCTTCATCTTCCAGTTGTTACCCCTTGTTGCTGTGTCCCATCTCTTAAACATCTGGACAGGCTTGCAGCCTGTCCAGATCCCTTTGTAGTTCTAACTGATCCTCGTCCTCTTGAATTCTCCTCACTAGCTTCACATCGTCTGCAAACAGAGACACCTCTGAATCTATCTCTTCTGTCATGTCATTCACATATACCAGAAACATCACTGGCACTAGGACTGATTCTTGTAGAACCCCGTCTACTCCGACACCTCGTCACGTATCATCACTCGATGTTTCCTTCCTGTCAGGTATTCCCTGATACATTGCAGTGCCTTTCCTATTATTCCTGCTTTTGTGTGTGTACTCACCTAATTGTGGTTGCAGGGCTCGAGACTCAGCTCCTGGCCCTGTGTGTGTGTGTGTGTGTGTGTGTGTGTGTGTGTGTGTGTGTGCACTCAAATATTTGTGGTCGCAAGGGTCGAGTCGCGAACAATAGCATTTTTCAAAGGTCTACAGTCGGCAGACACTTGTCCTGTTTTGTGTGGTACTCACCCATTTGTGGTTGCAGGGTCGATTACAGCTCCTGGCCCCGCCTTTTGCTGGTCGCTACTAGGTCGACTCTCTCCCTGCTCCATGAGCTTTATCGTATCTCTTCTTAAAGCTATGTATGGATCCTGCCATCACTACATCATTCACAAGATAGTTCCACTTCCTAACAACTCTATAACTGAAGAAATACTTCCAAACATCCCTGTCACCCATTTGAGTCTCCAACGTTCAGTTGTGACCCCTTGTTGCTGTGTCCACTCTCGGAAACATCCTGTCCCTATCCACCTTGTCAATTCCTCGCAGTATTTTATATGTCGTTATCATGTCCTTCCTATCCCTCCTGTCCTCTAGTGTCGTCAGGTTGATTTTCTTTAACCTCTCTTCGTATGACATACCTCTTAGCTCCGGGACTAGTCTTGTTGCTAACCTTTGGACTTTCTCTAATTTTTTGACATGTTTGACCAGATGTGAGTTACATACTAGTGCTGCATACTCTAATATGAGCCTGACATACACGATATACAGAATCTTGAACGATTCCTTAGTAAGGTGTCGAAATGCTATTTTTAGGTTTGCCAGGCGCCCATATACTGCACCAGTTAGTATTTGGTTGATGTGCGCCTCAGAAGATGTGCTCGGTATTATACTCACCTCCAAGATCCTTTTCCTTGAATGTTGTTTACAGTCTTTGGTCCCCTAGCGTGTACTTTGTCTGCGGCCTTCTTTAACCTTTTCCCAATCTTCATGACTTTGCACTTGGTGGGGATAATGTGCCCCATGTTCCCAAGGTACAGCAATGTCAGATGTGCCAGAGTTCTCCCCATTTATGTGGGTGAAAGGTTAATTCAAGACTGTACTTGTAAAAACTTCATCAACGTAATTTCTTACAACGTCCTAATGATTCCACCCGTACCGTGGATCGACCCCTGGACTTCAGTGTGTGAGCTGAGCGCACTAGCAATCGAACTACGGTTACCTTATGTATGTAGTGTGGTGTTGAACAAGTTGTCATGCAGGTAAGCTTCCATATGACGAGTGAAGGGGAACAAGCTGTCATGCAGGTAAGCTTCCATATGACGAGTGAAGTGGAACAAGTATTATTTTTTTTTTTTTTTATTAACACATCGGCCGATTCCCACCAAGGCAGGGTGGCCCGAAAAAGAAAAACTTTCATCATCATTCACTCCATCACTGTCTTGCCAGAAGGGTGCTTTACACTACAGTTATAAAACTGCAACATTAACACCCCTCCTTCAGAGTGCCGGCACTGTATTCCCATCTCCAGAACTCAAGTCCGGCCTGCCGGTTTCCTGAATCCTTCATAAATGTTACTTTGCTCACACTCCAACAGCACGTCAAGTATTAAAAACCATATGCCTCCATTCACTCCTATCAAATACGCTCACACATGCTTGCTGGAAGTCCAAGCCCCTCGCACACAAAACTTCCTTTACCCCCTCCCTCCAACCTTTCCTAGGCCGACCCCTACCCCGCCTTCCCTCCACTACAGATTTATACACTCTCGAAGTCACTCTGTCTCGTTCCATTCTCTCTACATGTCCAAACCACCTCAACAACCCCTCCTCAGCTCTCTGGACAATCGTTTTGGTAATCCCGCACCTCCTCCTAATTTCCAAACTCCAATTCTCTGCATTATATTCACACCACACATTGACCTCAGACATGACATCTCCACTGCCTCCAGCCTTCTCCTCGTTGCAACATTCATCACCCATGCTTCACACCCATATAAGAGCGTTGGTATAACTATACTCTCATACATTCCCCTCTTTACTTCCATGGACAAGGTTCTTTGTCTCCACAGACTCCAAGTGCTCCACTCACCCTTTTCCCCTCATCAATTCTATGATTCACCTCATCCTTCATAGACCCATCCGCCGACATGTCCACTCCCAAATATCTGAATACATTCACCTCCTCCATACTCTCTCCCTCCAATCTGATATCAATCTTTCGTCACCTATTCTTTTGTTATCCTCATCACCTTACTCTTTCCTATATTCACTTTCAATTTTCTTCTTTTACACACCCTACCAAATTCATCCACCAACCTCTGCAGCTTCTCTTCAGAATCTCCCAAAAGCACAGTGTCATCAGCAAAAAGCAACTGTGACAACTCCCACTTTGTATTTGCTTCTTTATCTTTTAGCCCAACACCTCTTGCCAAGACCCTCGCATTCACTTCTCTTACAACCCCATCTATAAATATATTGAACAACCACGGTGACATCACACATCCTTGTCTAAGGCCCACTTTTACTGGAAATAGTCCCTTCCCTCCTACACACTCTAACCTGAGCCTCACTATCCTCATAAAAACTCTTCACTGCTTTCAGTAACCTTCCTCCTATTCCATACACCTGCAACATCTGCCACATTGCCCCCCTATCTACCCTATCATACGCCTTTTCCAAATCCATAAATGCCACAAAAACATCTTTACCCTTATCCAAATACTGTTCACCTATATGTTTCACTGTAAACACTTGGTCTACACACCCCCTACCTTTCCTAAAGCCCCCTTGTTCATCTGCTATCCTGCTTTCTGTTTTACTCTTAATTCTTTCAATAATAACTCTACCATACACTTTACCAGGTACACTCAACAGACTTATTCCCCTATAATTTTTGCACTCTCTTTTGTCCCCTTTGCCTTTATACAAAGGAACAATACACGCTCTCTGCCAATCCCTAGGTACCTTACCCTCTTCCATACATTTATTAAATAATAGCACCAACCACTCCAAATTATATCCCCACCTGCTTTTAACATTTCTATCTTTATCCCATCAATCCCAGCTGCCTTACCCCTTTCATTCTACCCACTGCCTCACGAACTTCCCCTACACCCACAACTGGCTCTTCCACACTCCTACAAGATGTTATTCCTCCTTGCCCTACACACGAAATCACAGCTTCCCTGTCTTCATCAACATTTAACAAATCCTCAAAATATTCTCTCCATCTTCCCGATACCTCTAACTCTCCATTTAATAACTCTCCTCTCCTATTTTTAACTGTCAAATCCATTTGTTCTCTAGGCTTCCTCAACTTATTAATCTCATTCCAAAACTTTTTCTTATTTTCAACAAAATTTGCTGATAACATCTCACCCACTCTCTCATCTGCTCTCTTTTACATTGCTTCACCACTCTTTTAACCTCTCTTTTTCTCTCCATATACTCTTCCCTCCTTGCATCACTTCTACTTTGTAAAAACCTCTCATATGCTAACTTTTTCTCCCTTACTACTCTCTTTACATCATCATTCCACCAATCGCTCCTCTTCCCTCCGCACCCACTCGCCTGTAACCACAAACTTCTGCTGAACACTCTAACACTACATTTTTAAATCTACCCCATACATTTTCGACCCCATTGCCTACACTCTCACTAGCCCATCTATCCTCCAATAGTTGTTTATATCTTACCCTAACTGCCTCCTCTTTTAGTTTATAAACCTTCACCTCTCTTTTACTTACTGATTCTATTTTCCTTGTATCCCATCTACCTTTTACTCCCACTGTAGCTATAACTAAAAAGTGATCTGATATATCTGTAGCCCCTCTATAAACATGTACATCCTGAAGTCTACTCAACAGTCTTTTATCTACCAATACATAGTCCAACAAACTACTGTCATTACGCCCTACATCATATCTTGTATACTTATTTATCCTCTTTTTCTTAAAATATGTATTACCTATAACTAAACCCCTTTCTATACAAAGTTCAATCAAAGGGCTCCCATTATCATTTACACCTGGCACCCCAAACTTACCTACTACACCCTCTCTGCATGTTTCTCCCACTTTAGCATTTAGGTCCCCTACCACAATTACTCTCTCATTTGGTTCAAAAGTTCCTATACATTCGCTTAACATCTCCCAAAATCTCTCTCTCTCCTCTACCTCCTCTCTTCTCCAGGTGCATACACGCTTATTATGACCCACTTTTCGCATCCGACCCTTATTTTAATCCACATAATCCTTGAATTTACACATTTATATTCCCTCTTTTCCTTCCATAACTGATCCTTCAACATTATTGCTACCCTTCCTTAGCTCTAACTCTCTCAGATACTCTGACTTAATCCCATTTATTTCTCCCCACTGAAACTCGCCTACCCCCTTCAGCTTTGTTTCGCTTAGGGCCAGGACATCCAACTTCTTTTCATTCATAACATCGGCAATCATCTCTTTCTTATCATCCGCACTACATCCACGCACATTCAGACAACCCAATTTTATAAAGTTTTCTTCTTCTCGTTTTTAGTAGATTTGTACAGGAGAAGGGGTTACTAGCCCATTGCTCCCGGCATCTTAGTCGCCTCATACGACACGCATGGCTTACGGAGGAAAGATTCTTTTCCACTTCCCCATGGACAATAGAGAAAATAAAAAGAACAAGAGCTATTAAGAAAAGAAGAAAAACCTAGATGTGTGTATGTATATATATGCATGTGTATGCCAGTGTAGTGTGACCTAAAGTGTAAGTAGAAGTAGCTAGATATACCTGTTATCCAGCGTGTTTATGAGACAGAAAAAGACACCAGCAATCCTACCATCATGTAAAACAGTTTCAGGTTTCTGTTTCACAGTCACCTGGCAGGACAGTAGTACCTCCTGGGTGGTTGCTGTCTACCAACCTACTACCTATGGAATTAAACTTTTTAAGTGATATACAGCCAGAGCTGAGTGTCCAAACTACGCAGTAATTAATAATAACAATACACTCATACACAGACTGATACTTTTCATTGCAAATAATAATATCCAGTATGGTAATTTAGACTAAAACTTGGATAAGGAATAATCAATTTGCAATCTTTTTTTTTTTTTTTTTGGTGGTGGGGGAGGACCGGATAATGTTGGAAAGACCTCAACATAGACCTGTTTTGTCTTAACAATGATTTGCATATACATGAGAGAAGAATGCAGTGCTCTTAGTAACTTCAACAATCTTAGATTACTTTTACATAATGACAGTTACCTAAGAAAGCAACCGCTTACCGGTATATAACTTATATATATATATATATATATATATATATATATATATATATATATATATATATATATATATATATATATATATATATATATATATATATACTAATTCAGTAATTGCTTCCCCGTGAATATCTTGAGCATAATGTGCCAAATGGAAGTTAACATTGTCGTTGTTACTCTCACATCAGCCTCTTTAATTAATCCTGGGATTAAAGTCTTTGTTAATAGAGACAAATCATTTTAAAAGTGGACAAATAACACCCGCAGCGGACAACTTACAATATACCTCAGAACTATTCCTTGAGGAGCACAGAACATGTAGCGGTGTTGTCAACACGTTCAGTTTTAGCAATAAATATATTAATTGGGAATAAATAAATAAATAAATAAATAAATAAGGACTTTTTTTCTTAATGATGAAAATATAGTATGAGTAACGTGAACCAGTGTCAAGAAACATAGTCAAAACTCATACATCTAAGAAAAGAAGATGCAGGTTAGGAAGGGAATGATGTTCCCTCTACAGACAGAGATGAAGAGTCACACAACTTCTCAAACGTTTTAGACCTCGTACAATAAAATAAATAATCGTTATAGACACTGAAAATATCGAGCAAAATCTAAGAGCATCAGTTAATGTACGGGAAGACAGAGCGGAAGATGATGTCAACGATAATGAAACAAAATAATTTTTGTGGCTGTGCAGAATCCCAAGACGAGGCTCATCCAGCAGCCTCTCAACCTTGATTATAAAAGTTAACGTTGTTTCATGTGTCTGTTAGATGCATCTTCTACTCAATAAAATCATTAGTCTTTATACTGAATAACATAAGACATAGCTACAATAACATAACGTTTCTCTAACTTACATTGGAGAAATAAATATACACGGTGCAGTTAGCCTCTTATGTAATTATGTTCTTGTCACTTCATTTTTTTTTTCTGTTTTGCAGAGTTAATATTTGATCCCGTTTTTTTTTTTTTAGTCATTATTCATGTGTGAGTTTCCTTTTTTATTATAGCACTAATACCCTTCAGAGCTTCTGGTATGATAGACCAGTCGAATAATTGCCCACTATCCTCTTTCTCTTTCTCATTATTCTTTATTCTATCTCCTGCTTCTTCGTTATTCTTGTTCTTGTTGTTTTTCCTCCTGTTACCATTGTTATTGTTAGCATTCATTTTGTTGTTTATTTGTTTTATGTCATCTTGGCCTTGTTGTGCATCTTCTGTCCCATCTCTTATAATTCCCTTATTTCTGTTCTTATTCTTATTTCTTTTATTTCCATTATTTCTGGTTTATTTTTCACTTCATCTTCGGTGTCCACAACTTCTTCACTCTGATCCTTATACATGTACTTATTATTAATTCTGTCTTCATCTCCTTTATTATCCTTGTTATTTTTTCTTTTGTTTTTATTATTCTTGTTATTGTTATTATTAAGTATGGTAGACAAGATATCATCTGCAGTCTGCTTGTTCTTCTTTCTCTTGTTTTTCCTTTTATTCTTATTTTTATTACGTCTCCTCTTGTTTTTCCTCTTTTTATTTCTGTCGTCTTGATCGCCGTCTATATGTACGTCTTCCCCAAGCACAGTGCCTATACCAGGTAGGCCTACTGGAGCTGGGTTGCCTTGGCTAGGTACAGGAGACGGGTCACTAGGCTGTTTAAGTATTGAATCTATTAGCCTATCAATGCCTCCTTCTTCACTCTCTTCTTCCTTCTCTGCCTTATTTTTATTCTTTACCTTATTATCTAGGTTGTGCTTCAGCTGTGTTCTGAAGAGCGAGCCCTGGCAGGCCCGACCTTCTTTGGCATTATCGGTGATCCACTTACTGTAAGACACAGAAAAGGCGATAAGTTTACTAGGTCGTCCGGAATACATTTGTATATTAGTGGTTTTCTTGAGCCTACCAGTGCTTAACTACACGTGAAGTACATTAATCTTGTCAAGCATAAATAAATAAAAATTGTATTGTCTGATAAATCCAACAAGAGTGTTGTCTCTAAAAACGCTTATTACTTCTTAAGAATTTAAGTCATTAAAATTACAAGATTATGATCCATAACGGTAAATTCGGTTACCTGGGTACCCTTAAGACTCTTAAGGTATTAAGGGTACCCTTAAGACTCTTAAGGGTACCCTTAATACCTGGGTACCCTTAAGACTCTTAAGGGTACCCAGGTATTATGGAAACGCATACATAAAAAATTAACATAGGATAAACTAATATGGACGTTTCCAGTGGGGTCCCCAGTTAGTGTATATAGATATATTGCATGACGTCATTAATAACATTAATACTACAAAAGCAACACAAAGCCAAATTACGTCCTAAACTTCTGCATAACTAAAGACAGGGTGAACCATACCAGGAAACATTCATCATTATTCATTCACATTCCAAGTAACTCACCTGAAAGATGATATCCTGGTGTAGATTCCTGGGTAATTACTGTCAGCACAGCCTATACCCCAGGACACTAGGCCTATCTGTGTGTACTGGTCACCACTGAGAGTCACCAGTGGGCCTCCGCTGTCACCCTGTAGAACACCAGTAAATGTATACTAAACTCACTCTAGCATTGTCACACACACACACACACGTATATATCATCATCATTTTGACCAGAGCTTTGGTAAGATGGGGAAGGAAGAAGGATAGGTAAGGATGGAAATTGGGAAAAATAGGGGGGTGTGGAGGTTTGGGGATATGCAATTACGGGGGAGATTAGGGAATTGAAGAATAGGTTGATAGAAATACAGAATGAGAGGTTTGGGGCGTGTAGGATGAAGGCGGGTATAGATGATGTTTTGCTTGGGGATAAACCCTCAAAATATGTGTTAGGTCAATGTAGAGTGCGTAGGGAGAGAAGGACAATGGAATATGTGGAAGTAGAGGAAAGTGCAGATGGTTATGAGCCGGGAATGAATATTAGAGGAACAGAGGCGATAGGGGGACGTGGACAAGTGGTTTCAGAGGTACCTGAGTAGTGTGGATGTGGAGTTGAAGGCGTAATATTCTTACAGAGGGTATTGGGAGGTTAGAGGAGGGGGATAGGAGGGTATGGGGGGCAATCAGCGAAGAGGAGGTTGGCAAATGAGTTTTATAGGGAACACTGGGATAGTATGAGAGGTTGTGTGGTGGAAGTGATGAATCGGATGAAGAGGGATAGGAGGATGGGGAAAGGGATGGGGATGGGTGTAATGGTCTTGGTGAAAAAGGGAAAGGTAGGTAATATGTTGAGTAATTACAGGCCACTGATGCTCATGAATGCAGACTATAAGATTTTTTGCAAAAATATTGGGAAATAGATTGAAAAGGGGTTGAGAAGGTGATTGCAGGGGGCAGGGGGATCCAGGAGGGGGGTGCTTAAGGGAAGAGGGATTAAGGGGCTTTTAGATAGTGGTAGGGGGGAGGCATCTTAGCTTTGGACTGGAAAGGGGCTTATGACAGAGGGGGAACGTGAGGTGTGTTTGAGGTGATGAGGAGACAGGGTTTGGGAGGAGGTAGTGGATTGGGTTCGGGCATTATATGTAGATCTTGCGTTAGAATACAGGTGAATGGTAGGCTTGGGGGTGTGGTGGAGATGGATGGGGGTCGGACAGGGTTGTCCCCGTCCCAGATTCTTTGAATCGCAAGATCCATTCTATAGATTAGTGGACGGTGGGTACAGGGAGGGGGCGCGGGATAGGGGGGGTTTGGGGTTATGTAGATGACACAACAGTGCTCTTAGGGAATGTGGTTGGTTTTGAGACGGCCGGAGG
The DNA here is from genome assembly GCA_009830355.1 of Cherax destructor. Taxonomy (NCBI): domain Eukaryota; kingdom Metazoa; phylum Arthropoda; class Malacostraca; order Decapoda; family Parastacidae; genus Cherax; species Cherax destructor. The sequence goes on from WNWK01013342.1 coordinate 52,946, forward strand.
TGTTTAAGGATTTTTTGTGAGGCCACTGGGATGGCTGAATGGTAAAAGTCGAAAATGTTGGAGGTAGGATCCTGGGTGGGGGAGCTTCAGGAGTTGGGTGGTTGGTGGTGGATAATCCTATCTGTGGAATTGTATACATGGGGGGATAGGGCATCAGACGAGAGGGTAATTTAGGTGAGTGGTGCAAAGGCGAAGTTTGTATCCTGCATGGGGGCCCGAGTGATCTCACTTTTGCGACAGAGGGTACTTGCTGTCAAACATTGGTCTACAGGGATTTGGTATGTTTGGTGTGTACCCACTGTTGCAGGTGGATGTGAAAGAGTTGGCGTAGAGTATTCAAGTTCGGGGCAATGGGAGGTTCGGAAGGAAATTGTTAGGAAGGGTAGGGGGTGGGGGTTTTTGGTTCAACTGGTGTGTATGTATGTGAGAGGGGAGGAGAGGGGGCTTGGGGGGAAAGGGGGGAGGGTGGGGTGGGGGTGTATTGAGGGAGATGAGTGAATGGTAGGGGGAAAGGGTTAGATTACTGTTGGGGATTTGTTGAGGAATTTATTGGTAAAAGGAACCGCATAAAATGAAGGTGAATAGGATGATGGGTCTTGGTAGGGGGCTAAGGTTGTAGAGGGTGCAGCGGTTTTCCAGTATTGATTGGGTTCGGGGAAAGGAGGGGTTTTCAAAGGGCTTAGGTTACGCGCAAGAGATCGTGAACAGATGTACAGATTTTTACATGGGGCGGGAGGTCAAGGGCGGTATTATTCAGTATGGGGTTGGTACAGGAGGGCAGGGTGAGGGTGTGGTATGTTGGAAACTGTCTTGCTGGGATATATTTTGTGAAGCTTTGGGGCCGGGGGAGTGGATGGGGGGGGGTATGCAAACTTGGGGGGAGGGAACAGGTTGAGGGCACTGTTCCTGGACTTGGGAGGATTGGATGACAGGGTTGGGGGAGGCCTAATGCATTTTTTTGGTTGATTTCTGTGTGGGTCATGGAGATTGAGGGAGGTGGGAATAAGGGAAAGAATTAGGGCATTGGCGGTAATGTACCGTCGAAATGTAGAAACAGGCAGGTGTATGAGAGTTGGGATAAGGATTTTAGTTCGGCTTTATAGGAATTTCCGGGGAAGTTATTAAATGGGTTTTAGGAGTTTAAGGGGGCTTGGCTCTGCGACTTGCTTGGGAAAAGGCGGTTGTGGCTTTGGTATGGCCTGGATGGTTGGATTGACTGAGGCCCCTGTTGGGGGGGGGCGGTTGGTGGGTGGGGACGGATGACATTTATACTGGGTGACGGGAGACAGATGGGTTTGGGTGTGTATGTTTGTGTGATCGAGTGGGGATGGGATTTGGGTGTGGGTTATTTAGGGGTTGTAATTGGGGAAGAGTAAGGGTTTGTCCTGTTCATTGTGGGTGTTCAGTTATGGTGTAAGTATGTTGATGTGGGGGTTATTTTAAGTTTGTGTATGGTCTGAGGTAATTTAAACCTGGTTGATGGGTCTGTGGACTTCAGGCAGATTCAAGACTTGGGTAATGTTGAGGACGGTAAAATGTTTGGTTACTGTCACATGAATTTGGGTATTTTTATATATATTTATCGTAGTTGTACTCCCGAGATGACAAGGTTTGAAAATTTTCATGAGCAGGGGAAATGTGTTAATAATGAATAGGGGCAGGTGGTACTTGTGGACAAGTTTAGGGGGGGTGGGTATACGTGGGAGCATGTCATCTGTATGATTGAGTATAATATATATTGTGCCTGTGTGTGGAAAAACTATAGTAATTTGTGAAAATGTACATTTTTTGGTGTACGACATTACTGTACCAGTGGATGTGGAGTGGTAATGGCTTGGAGCTCTTATCATATTGGGGTGGACAGATATGTGGTATACGGGACAGGATACAGTGGTGATTTACGCTATCTGTTTTTATATTGTACATCCCTCCTGATGTAAAGGGGCATACGTAGGTTGTTGGGTAATGATTATGGTTAAATGTAATAGGCGCATATAATTGTATGCACATAGTGATTGGCGGGGGGCTTTTTTGTTCTTTAATTGTCTTACTGGGGTTTTCTGTATGTTTTGTATTGATTTTAAAATTTTTGCATTAGTGATTGCGGTCCCGTTATTTATGGGTATGTTTTGTAAAATTTTGTTTAAAACCAATAAAATGTAAAAAAAAAAAAAAAAAAAAAAAAAATTCCAAAAAATTTTTTATGAAAGATTTGACTGAAAACTAAAAAAAAAAAAAAACGGGTTTACTTTTAAAGAAATGGGTAAACAATGGCAAGAGGGAAAAAAATAGATGTAGCAAATGTGAATAGTAAAATCAACAAGTAAGGACACTAATATTGTGATCTATCTTTGGGGTCTCTCTCTCCTGCAGTATTAATGGACCCACCTGAAGGGATCCCTGCCCTCAGCAACGCCAAAATGATCTTGTTATTTCTTATTGTTCTGGAATGAAGTTAAGTTTACACTCCTTGGTGGAGAGTACTCGTACTCTGGCCTCCCAACCCCCCCTCAACGCTTCCCCCAAACCGGTTTCTTTTCCCCCCCCAGATACAATAGCTGGGGGGAAAAAAGTGTTTTTTTATAGACATTTCATACATCGCACTGTACAGCCTAATCTATATGACATTTTTGCAATTTTAAAAAAGCCTAAGTTTTTTTTTTTTTCATGAATTTACATTTCAAAATTAATCCTACCCAAGTATGCTAACCCTCCCCCTTTTGTTTTCGGGTCCTTTATACAAAGAATTTAAAAATACTCCCCTTTCCCCACTTTTTTTTTGGGGGTCTTTGGGGGAGATGA